>BLSH010374329.1:733157-752518 GCA_018402905.1 Glandirana rugosa | reverse complement strand
CCTTAATTCCCTCACTGGAGCGTGAGAGGAAGATGCGTGACTACAAGCGCACACTGGTAGAGGCGCTGCTGAGGGCATTCCCAAATGACACCGGGGGCTCAGCGGAAGCACAAGGCGAAGGCAGAGGAGGAGGAAGAAGAGGCCACCAACGCAGCTGTGCCACCGCCAGCACCTCAGAAGGCAGGGTTAGCATGGCTGAAATGTGGCAAAGCTTTGTCAGCAGCCCGCCACAACAAACAGCACAACCAGCCGATAGACAACATCTTAGCAGGAGGCAGCATTTCAGCAACATGGTGCAAGAGTATGTGTGCACACGTCTACACGTACTGACTGATGGGTCTGCCCCATTCAACTTCTGGGTCTCCAAATTGGCCACATGGCCTGAGCTTGCCGTTTATGCCTAGGAGGTGCTGGCCTGCCCTGCAGCCAGTGTATTGTCGGAACGTGTGTTTAGCACGGCAGGGGGCGTTATCACAGACAAGCGGAGCCGTTTGTCCACATCCAACGTGGACAAGCTAACCTTTATTAAAATGAATCAGGCATGGATCCTACAAGACTTGTCTGTACCTTGTGCAGAATAAACATGTAGTCCGGACTCACACAGCCATTCATATACTTGTTTTTTGGAATAGGCCTCAATATTTTGGGGGCTACCCCAATTATAAACAAACAAAAAAAAAATACCTTGTTGGCTACCTCCTCCTACTCCTCTACCACCGCCACTTCCACCTACACTGCCACGGTCACGGCCTAGTCAACCTCTAGGCTCCTACTCCATATCCACCCCCCCTTCCCATTTTTTTATTTGATTTTAATTTTTTTTCCCTATCCCCATTTTTTTGTAGGGCACTTGCCCTGCACTTACCCCCATTTTACTTCCTTTTGTCCTCTAGCACTTGCCAGGACATTGTTACAGCCATTTTTGTGCCTAAAAGTTCTGGTCCCCATTGATTTCAATGGGGTTTGGAGTCCGTGCGAACGTTCGGTTTCTGTCCGGACCTGAACCCGGACTTTGTCCCGAAGTTCGGCCGGACCAGCAGAACCCGAACTTCCAGAGGTTCGCTCAACTCTAGTAATAACACCAGACATTGTTGATTGTTGATCCAGAGAATATCCCATTGCCTTTATGAATCAGAATTTGTTTTTCTCTCGCTGGAGCAAATTGAACCATGCTTTGTGGGGGTTTTTTGCCTTCCTCTGGATCAACTGCCGGTAAAGTGTTCTGTAAATGAAGGTTTTCTTTTCCTTTGTTTTTGTTGGTTGAGCTAAATTAACTTTCAACCTGAGTAATTATGTATGACTATGTATGTATGTGACTTCTATGATTACAGTGTTACTAAACCCAGAAATATAAAAACAATTCACCCCCACCCCCAAGTGCACACAGCCTCTAAATCTTATTTTTATATCAAAATACTGCTGCTATATACCTTTTTTCATCTGTATATTGCAGTCAGGTGATAAGCTACAAGGATCCAGGGCTTCCGCAGTGTTCATATAGGAGGAGATTTCACTCTCTGATGATGAATCTTCCTTTGCATCAGTGGCCCTTCACCCACAATCCGGCCAGAGCTGATTGGTGCTTTGCCAATGACATGCTCAGTTCACAAATAAACAATCACTGTCTTTAGAAATGCACTGCAGTCTGTGTCCCTGTGAAACAGGAAGATCGAACAGAGCATGTGCAACCTTTCCACCCTGCCTGCATGTAGTATAGTATTGTATAGTCTAATATAGTAGACAGGGCAAGAAGAAAGTATCTGGCCATACAAGATCAAACAGCCTTTTTACACAGTACAGAGGATTAACCCCTTATGTTACACAGTGAGTATAGCAAGCATGCTATTCTGCATATACAGACAAATTTTACTGTTGTGGGTTTAGTAACAATTTAAGCTCAATGTAGGTGAAACATATTGGAGAGGCATGACTGATGGGCATAGATTTGAGCTAAAGCCTGTCTTTCATTTATTTCACACCGGAGTTGAATACATTGTGTGGCGATGTAAATGCACCCAGCAGGCACCCACTCCAACAGTTATGTACATGTACAGTAGATAAAAGTTGTATGAGCCATCACCTGTGTGAACTAGAACAGTACTGATATAGTTAGGAAATTAGCAATAAAGAAGCTATTTAATATGTACTATAAATCAAGAATGAACTGCAGTTACAGTATAATAAATCTTCCCAAACACTTCAAATGGCATTTTTATGAAAGTGCCCATGCTACCAATCTAATAAGCAATCCAGATTCCTGAAAGCTGGCACCTGTGTCTTGGACAAGCTAAACAGCTCAAGGTCAGTGTGACTGCTGTTTTTGAGTAGTCCATTTTGCCAGTCTGTGATTGCAGCCAAAAGAAAGCATGTGCCAAGAGTTGGTTTAACTAAAGTTCCCGCTGCATGATTTGCAATGATTTTTTGACTGATTTATCACCATGGTTAAACAAGGTATGAAGTATTCACAGTACTGAAAATCTGACAAAGTTAACATTTTTATTCTTCATTTTTTTTATTTTGAATTATACTTACATTTATACATGAAACATTATGTATCATATGCAATCCTACAGATAGTTATTCTAGTTTGATTGTAGATTACATATGTATCAGATAATCATTCCATGCAGAGATAGTTATCTGGCATTATTAAGGATCCCTGTAGATTGGCAGATTCATCCCTGATAAATGATGAGAGACTTTCCTGACACTGTCCTCAGTGCAACAGTTCTCCTTTACATTATGTGACACTGAGAACTGATGAAGCCTAGTGACCCATTCTATCAATCAGAGAGCAATCAGTCATCTGTCCCACAGATTTTTTATCTATGTTAAGAATTATTTGCAAATTATGTCAAGCAATTCCAAAAATTAAATAATAGATTTTGTATTTCAGCCCTATGTTTCTCTCTCTGCCTACCTTTTTCTGTACAGTATATTATCATTTTCTCCTACTCTTTCTCCACGCTTTCCCTCCTATCCTTCCTTTAAGCCTATCTAAACCCAAAACAAAAGTAGTTTACCAATCTTTAAAGCTTGTTTGGCTGTGCTTTTGTGGATCACAGGAGTGCAGTTCCATATGCACCCCGTGACCTGTTTTCAGCTGACAGCGGGTTGATGCCCGCTGTCGGCAGACGTCACAGAGTCGGTCCAGGCTCAGGCAAAATTGCGACAATGAAGTCCAGATCCACCCACATGCCTGGACTGGCACCCAGCTTAGCCTCTCAGTGAGCTGCTGAGAGCCTGAGCCGGCCACTCCCGCCCCTCTACAGCCCAGCGCTCCAGTGAGCAGAGAGCGGTGATTGATAGTCACCAGCTTTCTGCTCACGGAGCTCTGAGAATTGAGCGACCAGCAATGTTTGATCACTCGGTCATCAGTATTAGAGCCGGTGAGGGTCAGATGCAGCATCAGATCAATGCTGCATCCACATAGGTAAGTATGATTCTGCAAAAAAAAAAAAAATCTATACTTCTCTTTTAAATGTGATGGTTGCATTAGTCTTTTTTTCAGACTTATTCCTTTTATTTTCACATTGTAATCCTGCAAATAATGCACTTCTTGCTCATTTTTAGATATGTAGCCATGTGCTCCCTTGAGAGTGGCTGGTAGTAGTGGTTCACCTGATAGCTGACCTCAATCACACCATGTATCCCACATCCGGAGACACTGACCAGACCCACTCTTGTTTTTGTTGTTTTATTTAGGGGAAATAACTTGGATGGGGATAAGGGATGACTGTGGGATGCCCAAAGAATTATGGTACAAGGATTCCCTATACAATCCTGTATATGCGCACTTCACTACAGACTCTCCCTCTGCAGACTATTGCTCCTCTCAACTCTCCAGCACTTCACTTACTGACTGTTTCTCTTACAGTTCTCTCTCTACACAGAACTCACAGCTTTATACTTCTTTGCTTCTCTCCAGCTCAGAACTTAGTTTCTAACCTGAAAGGAAATTTATCAGGCTTCTCTATACCTTCTCTTCACCATGGTTAGCAAGTGGGGAGGCCTACCCTGTTCCAGCAGGACCTCAGGAACACCCATTACAGGCCAGGGATCACAGGCCCCTGAATGTGCAATAAGTACTTTAGTGCTAACCGGGCCTTGACAGACTACAACTCCCAGCCCATCCTCTTCCAGGTCTTATCGACCTGCTCTCTGGTAGTGACTCTACTTTTCCTTGACTGGCTCCCAAGGCTCCCACAGACTGTCCACCATTCCTCTCCCAGCCTGCTCCAGCACTTTCTCCTCCAGTCCCAGGGACCATAGCTCACCGCACCGGTGGATACTTTAAAGTCTCTCACTCCTCCTGTTCCTCTTGTGCAGCTCCAGGAATCACTCTTCTTCCTGGCTGCACCCAAACACCCAGGCCCCAAAGTCACCTTCCCCAGACTGGGGGCGACTTACCGGGTAGGGGCCTGCACCACATTGCCTCTGCTACATCTCCAGACTTCCACCCAACACTACTCCTCCGAAATTGGGCTGACTCTGAGTATTTAAGGAGGCCTGCCCCCTGCCAACCCTGCTTGGGGATTGGTCAGGGCTCCTTAGAATACTCCAGATGGCTCCACCCATCTCCCAGCTCTCTGACCAGAAAATCTTCTCCAGGTTTCTAGAAAGAAGTGGGAGGTTCTGGTGACCTCATTTGTTAAGTCCACACAATCCTCCCTGAGCTTCTCCTCCCAGCCCAGATCAAAACATTCAGGCCTGCACATTACAGTCAGGCCTGACTAAATTTACCTTTCCTAGCCAAAACCCTGCTAGAAAACGCACCTATACTATGGGGGCACTACAGATATACACATTTCTCTATTGTATTTTTGGAGGGAGCCATGGTTATCATCCAGGCTGAACTTAACGAGGAAATGAAGCTCTGTAGTAACAAACAGCGAAAAGGAAGGCACTTATTGCAGAAGAGATATGCAATGTCTCCTCTACAATAACATGACACTACCTGCCTGCTCACTGTCTTCTCCAGAGCTGCAAACTGAGCTGTGCAGGCGCAACTCAGTTTACAGCGACAGGTAACCAATGGCTGCAGAGATGATCTGTGTATTCTGATGGGAGGTGGGGGGAGTGCAGCTCAGAATACAATAGTGCAGCGGGGGGATCCCTGCATCCACTTCGCTTATGTGGATGCAGGGATCTGTGGTTTTTTTTTTGTTCAACCCACTAGTTAAACGAAAAAAAAAAAAACTACCAGTTTATACCCAGCTTTATACACAGTATCCATGGCTTTGCTGTTTCCTCTACACTGAGGGCTGGTTCACATCAGAACATGATTCTGGAAAGGTGCGTGAATGGGCTGCACAATTGCAATGCAAGAGAATCTGCAGGACTCGCACAGGAACATGGACTGTGTTTTTGTGCAATCGTGGTTTGAACCAGCCATAAGAATTTTTATAAAATGCTATAGAACAAACAGAAAGTGTACAAGCATTGTGTGACACCTTTAGATCACTTTTATTAAAAAATAGTAAAATGTCATAGTCACAAACATTCTTTACAGATTTGCTATGTCACATTAAATGGCATCCAGCAATTGAGCAGGTCAACACTTACTGCACAGAAGAAAGTGGTCCTGTTAAGGAGCGTGCAGCCACTGTCTCCAGCATACATACCCGCTGATCAGTTTCAAGGCAGGACCATCACAGCACTTTCTGTTTGTTGTTTATCAGTTTACGTCATTTTATACATCCATCTTCAGTTCAGTTCCATTTACAGCAGTATATGTACATCTGTTATCACACGTCTATTTTTTTGTGGAACAAAATAGTCATAGGTGACAAGAGTATAAACAAAAAAGTGTGTTCTTTTCCAAAAAATTGTAGCAAAAGAAATGGATTACATTAGTTTACATCAACTTTTGTCTGCATAAGGGCTTATGCACACTGCATCTCAAAGAAGCTGCTTCTACAGGCTTTTGAGCTTTTTTGTGCTCTCATTTTTTTCTTGCTGGAAACTCCCCTCCATGTTAGCCAACATGCACACTATGGCCTTTCCAGAAGTTTACAGGAATATGAGCTTACACATGTTCAGCCAATCAGCACACAACATGTTTAGCCAATCAGCGTACAGCGTGGCTCAACCAATCAGCACACAAGGTCAAAATGTAGTACTTCCTCTGTTGATGTAATTACATTTCATGGGGCTAATCATGTAAGCCTACGAATGGGTAAGTTCCACCCCTCTGACCTTGCAGAACAACCCCCTGCTCAAATAAAAGGAGGGATCCCCCCATACCCCAGTGCTCCTTTGTTGTCCTCGCTCCAGGACAGCTCTCCTGCTTCTGAAAGAATGGGAATAGAGGGAATAATGAAGATCCCTACCTGGTCGGTGGTAAATCCTCTGCTGATCCGTGATTCCTGAGCAGATGTATGTGGCCTTAATGGTGCAATTGGAGGTTCATGGTGAGCGGCAGCATGGCTTCCTCCCTGCTTGCTTGGGGGGATATGTCATTCTGCCTGATTTTACCTTTTTATTTTGTCTATAATGCATCTTCCTTCATTCAGTGATGTTTCTCTGGATTGTACAGATCCCCATATGGCAGCTGAGGTGTCTTTGAGTTCCACAGCAGCTTGCGGTGGAATGGAGGCACCACATACACCAGATGATGTCCTATAGGATGAAACGCATCGGGTGAAGCTCGTCAGCTCACTGCATACCAATTTCTTATGATACAAGCTTGTTTTTATCGGAATTTTGTAAGTGTACACCCCCCCTTATTAAATACACCATACAGAGTGACACTATGTGAGGGTGTTTGCTTTTATATGTACACCACTATGGATCTATGTGACATCTGTTGTGGACCATCGCACACTTCGGTGTCAGTGCTTGGATGTTGGAACTTCCTACTCCCTTCTAAAAATTCCCCTGGAGTGGATCCCGTTTGAGGTATATCCTCATGAATACTCGTTTGGCCCAAATGCTATATGGTATGTGTGTCCACCATATCTGGTAAGCGTGCCACCTGTATCATTTGCTGAGTGCACCTATTAATCAAGTTAAACCACTTTGAACCAACAAGATACACACATACTATTTTTCACCTTCAAGATGGACTAGTGTTTAGAGTTCTTTGTCTGATTACAACAATTTTAGGCACTGTTATATGTTTTCACATATTGGTATTATCCTTATAGGGTTAACTACTTCAGCCCCGGAAGGATTTACCCCCTTCCTGACCAGAGCACTTTTTGCGATTCAGCACTGCGTCGCTTTAACTGAGAATTGCGCGGTTGTGCGACGTTGTACCCAAACAAAATTGACGCCCCTTTTCCCCACAAATAGAGCTTTCCTTTGGTGGTATTTGCGTTTTTTATTTTTTGTGTTATAAACAAAAAAGAGCGACAAATTTGAAAAAAAAAACAATATTTTTTACTTTTTTCTATAATACATATCCAAAAAAAATATAAAAAAACAACTTTATTCATCAGTTTAGGCAAAAATGTTTTCTTCTACATATTTTTGGTAAATAAAATTGCAATTTGCTTTTGCTGACTGGTTTGCGCAAAAGTTATCTTATCTACAAACTATAAGAATTGATTTATGGCATTTTTATTATTTTTTTTTTTACTGGTAATGACAACGATCTGCAATTTTTATCGGGGCTGTGAGATTGCGGTGGACAGATCGCACATTTTTGACACTTTTTTGGGACCATTGACATTCATACAATGATCAGATCACTGTCATGCCGCTTGACAGAACAGGCAACCGCCGTGTTTATATTGGTGGTTCCCCGTTCTTCCTCTGTAGTAGGTGATCGCAGGTCGCCGGCGGAGAAGAAAATGGAGATCTCTGTTTTCCTTAAGGCTCCATTCACATCTTGGCATTCTGAATTACGGGCAGTATCGCCGCGATCCTGCCTACAATTCGAAATAGCGTCAAATCGCGGGATACCTGTGCAATCCCCATAATTTCTAGGGGCACCCCGATCGCTGCACAAATTTGTTACGATTTTGTCACGATTGTCGCCCGACGATTTGCAGTAAAATCATGCAAACAGAATTGCGGGATGCCTGTCTCCCAAAAGAAGAACAAGAACATCTTTTGGGCGACAGGTGTCCCGCGATTCTGTTTGTGCAATTTTACTGCGATTGTCGCTCGACGAATCCTGGCAACATTGCACCGCAATCAGGGTGCCATTGCAAGTGACGGGGATCGCATGGGTGTCCTGCAATTTGTTGCTATTTCAAATAACGGGCAGAATTGCGCCAATTCCACATTTGATTCAGGACGCCAAGATGTGAATGGAGCCTTAGTCAAAGCACTCCCAATACAGTTAGAAAGCACACACAGGGAATACATTTAACCCTTTGATTGCAGCTGATGTTAACTCCTTGTTTTAGCCCTGTTCATTGTATTGGTGTCACTGGTTCCCAAAAAGTGTCACTAAGGGGTTAATTTACTAAAGCTGGAGAGTGCAAAAACTGGTGCAGCTGTGCATGCTAGCCAATCAGCTTCTAACATCAGTTTGTTCAATCAAGCTTTGACAATAAAACCTTGAAGCTGATTCTGTGTGGAGCTGCACCAAATTTTGCACTATCAAGCTTTAATAAATCAACCCCTTAGTGTCAGATGTGTCCGCCGCAATGTCGCAATCCTGCTAAAAATCACTGATCGCTGCCATTACTAAAATATTAAACTAATAAAAATATTTAAAAAAATAAAAAGTCCCTAAATCAATCCAATAGTTTATAGATGCTATAACTTTTGTGCAAACCAATTAATGTACGCTTATTGGGTTTTATAGCAGAAAGTAATAATATTGCTTTTTTCCCAAGTTGTAGGTTGTAGAGGTGATCAAACACCACCAAAAGAAAGCTCTATTTGTGGGGAAAAAAAGACATCAATTTTATTTTGGGTACAGTGTTTCACGACTGTGCAATTGTAAGTTAAAGCAACGCAGTGCCATATCACAAAAGATGGCATGGTCAGGAAGGAGGTAAAACCTTCCGGGGCTGAGGTGTTTAAAGGTATCCCCAATCTATTTTATAGAATTTTGCATATTCATCCTTCACCTTAGGCCCCATGCACACTGGACATTTAGCCCTGATGCATGAGGCTTCAGTGTTTAACTGTGGCTGGAGAGTACAGGCACACTGCACCATTCCACTGCCGGTCTCTTGTCAAACTCTCGCCCAGCTACTGTGGTTCGACGGGGCTGGTTGGTGCACTCAGCAGTACTTCCATTCAGGGCAGTATGTGTCCAAATATGAATGCATTTATCCCTGGGTGCATATTTCCCTAAATGTACATACACCTAGGTTAAATGCTTAGCTCCATTCTGCTGCAGCAGCTTTAAGACTTTCATAGAGTCTGACAAGCTGCCAGCAGTGGGGATAGGTGGTGCGCCCGAACCCTCCAGCTGCAACTAAATACTGAACCTCATGCATCAAGGCTAACCGCCCAGTGTGCATGAGGCCTCAAGCATAACTAATACCACCACTCCCCTCCAAATGGAATTTTTAAAAATGTTTTTTTCCTTTGGTACATGGGCAGTGCCCAACTTCCCATGCTATTTGTTTTACAGAGCCTTACTTATTAGAACATGGCCATCAATGCTTTTTAACATTTGGCTCCCGTTGCCTTTAATGGAGTGTGGATTTGGCACCAAAGCTTTAGTTAGGCTCACTGAACCTGCCTTAAAAAAAATCCTAGGTATTTTTGACTCATCTACCATAGAAAAAATCCGGCAACTCAGTGCTCCTGTTGTCAATCTTCATTAGCTACATAGCATAGATACTATGGTGGATGGTATCGTATGGGGCAATGGACACCCCCGCCTGTGCACCGGCCTTCAGCATCTTTACCTTCAGGCGTAAGCAGTTGAGCTGGGGCAATGATGGTGAACCTTGGCATTCCAGATGGTGTGCATGAGCATCATGGGAAATGTAGTTCCAAACAGTGGAGGCTGGTTCTCCATTTTTTGGGTGGGGGCGGCAAACAGCCCCACTTGCATGCTCGCAAGCCGGCTCGTCAGCCCGCCAGCTCTGCACATACCCCATCAAGGTCCCGGGCGGCCTTGGCAGCTTCCCCTGGCTTCTTCTCCTGGCCAATTCGGTCGCTTCAACTCCCGGCCAACCCGGTCCCAGGACCCGCTTCCTGTCCTGATTGGCTGGGAGGAGAAGCAGGAAGACAATAGCAAATGTTGATTCACTATTGTCACAAGTGGGTGGGCTCAGGGCGCAGGGCTCTAATCATGTGCTTCACGAAAAAAAAACACCTTAGAACTCTATGCATCTGACGCCCTGCATGAATATTAAGGGCCAGGAGCATAGAAATTGGGGGGGGGGGCATCCCTGCAACCCTTATGGACATGCCACCATTGGTTCCAAAACATCTGGGGTTCCAAGCTAGGATATGTTTTTTGTTTTCATTTATGTTTGGCTCATCGCTACTTATGAACAGAATAACTTCTAGACTTGTTCTAAACGTCCTACAGATTTACAGTATTTAAAATAATATATATTATAATAAAAACAGTATTAAGCACTCCTCTAATGTAATATATATCAAAATGTGAAAACTTGAACTTTAAAGTCCATAGCATCTGTATATCTGTTCTGTATATCTGTATGTTTTTAAAGCTTTTCATGTTATTGTTATTAGTATGCAGTGTTGGTTCTAGATTTGTTTTAGGCTCTTCTTTAGTGAACAACACAGCAGCAGAAGGCTTTGAGCTTGGTATTCATTGTTCTACTCTCTGTAGGAAACTACCCATATAATGTAAAGCAGTATGTGTAGCTGGTAAGCCACTGAATACAAACTACAATAAATATTGATGAAATTTGCAATGCTGCTCTAGTACACAGACATCGACATGCATGGCGGCTTCTGTGTCTCTCAACAGGACCTCAGAAGCTCTTATGGCGTTCCCCAGCTCTCTGGGCACACAGGCTCAGATGCATCCTTTGCATCTTAGGTTTCACATCTTCTCTGGCAGCTTTATACCTTTAAGCTGCTTGTTAGCCCCAGTCCCTTTCTCGTGCAGGCTTTGTTACAGTCTTTGTAGACAGGCTCCAGCCTGCTCAGTTGGCAGTCAGCCAGCAGTTTATTAAGCATCACAAAACCTCTGGCTGTGCTGTGCCTGCTGGATTCTTTATATTACTGCTCTTGTGACAGGAGCTACATTCCTATAGGCATCCCTCCAAGATGATGCTGTAGGGTTCCAGTTCCTCTCTGTGCTGTTATGAATGGAAATTGATTTCATAATATAGGAAATATTTCATTTAAATCATGTTAAAAAAAACAATTTTATTGCTAATCGGAGACCTAATATGTATGTGAGTATAAAGTTTATCTTTTTTTTTTTACTGAAATATACACTTCCTTGTAAAACATTTTAGAAAAAAAAGGTTTATAATTTTTTCTTTACAAAGCAGAGCAATACATAACTGTCACATAGCTTATAACTGTTCCTCATTTGGAATAACTGTCCCTTTTTGTAACCAAATACACTATATACAGTACACAAAATACAATAAACATTCCCATAGACACACTCATAAATCTTTTCTGACAGCCTTCCCAGAAGAGTTGAAGCTGTTATAGCTGCAAAGGGTGGGCCAACTCAATATTGAACCCTATGGACTAAGATTAGGATGCCATTAAAGTTCATGTGTGTGTAAAGGCAGGTGTCCCAAAACTTTTGGTAATATACTGTAGTGTATGTGTCTGTTTTTCCTCCTCATTTGGCCCTCTACATTCTAAATTACCAAAAGCGTTAAATCACATTGACCCTTTTATCCAACCTCTAAATTACTCAATTTGCTATTTTATAAACAAATATGAAGGAAAAAACGTTGGAGAAAACAAACTTTAGGATTTAACCCTTTCGCCGCCAGGTCCGTATGCTGTACGGACCTAACAGCGGGGGGTATTACACACAATCCGGTGGCTGCATCCACCGGGATTGAGTGTGAAACTGACAGGCAGACTCCTGCCTGTCATGTGAGAGCGTTTGGGCAGCCGATCACTCTCACTCACCCCCCGATATCAGTGCCCCTCACCCCCCCCGCGCACACCCCCGCCATGGGCACCGCTTGCTCATCTGTGGGCCCGGGACAGTCATGGCGGGTGGCCGTGGCTGGAGGGGAAGGAGAAGAGCGCATACACGTCCGCTCTCCTCCCCTTGTTGTGATCCGGAAAGCGGCGTCTCTGACATCATTTGCGGGTCAAGTTCTCCATGTCCCTGGCTAGCTCAGCTGAGAAATAATGTTTTGCAATGTGATCTGCATTGAAAAACATTTAGTGGAACACAGGGGAGACATGCAGGGTCTTTTAGAACCTGCATATCTCAATAAAGAGAACTTGTCACCCTATGTGATGAAAGAAAAAGTTAAGTAAAAAGACATTTTCTTCTTGCAAAAAATTTAAGTTACACCCAAGCAAATACAATCTCCCCCAAAAATGTTTTTGAGCCCCCCCCACCCCCACATATACACACACGCACGAACATAAACGCATGTGTCAGGGCCCCTACGCGTGAAACCATCAATTGCGATACACATGTTACATATCGCTGCACACACCGGAGTGAGAGCAATAATTCAAACACAAAATCTCCTCCGTAACGTTAAACTGATACCTATAGGTGGCTTCTGAAGCATTGCCTATAGAAAATATAGGGTACTGAAGTATGACGACATTTCACAGGGTGCACAAAAATGTAAGGTTTGGCATGTTGGTATCTATTTACTTGGTGCAACCTCATCTTTTATATTTTACCAAAACGTGGGTAATTTATTGCATTTGTTTACCCTAAAATTCGGGTTAGTGTGTTTTCTACTACAATTTTGCGTTTCCTAAACCTTTGTGGTAATATCATGTGACATAAAAAATTGGAACTACCACTATTTTATTTTCTAAGGTGTCTTCTTTCAGAAAATATATAATGGATAGGGGTTTTGTGTAATCTTCAGTCCTAAAATGATTTTTTAAACATGTGTGCAAAATACGTAAAAACAGCTCTGGCAGCGAAAGGGTTAATCAGTTATTTTTTACATTTTATTGATTCATTGTCTGTATAAATGAGAGCATGGTGGGGGGGGGGGGGTGTTTTCTTGCCTACCTAGTTTTATTAAAGGCATTCCAGAATATTGGGAATTTTGCTCCCCTTGGATGCAGGCCCTCTTTCAAAAATGGTAAACTTGGTCTGAAATTGAGATACAGAGTTTAGGGAGTACTGAATTTTACCAAATGACGGATGGAGGTGGAAAGAGTTTTTTGTGTCATGAGGTTTTGTTTCAGTTATGACAGCTGAAAAGATGACAAGCCACTGGAACAAACTTAAAATTCATCAGACTAATTACAAATAACGTATTCAGTCAGAAATGAAGGGATGGATGTCTTGATGTGTTAGATGCATGAAGTTGTTGTCTAAGGTCTGGTCCCTGGGGGATGATATTGCATTTGCCTAGAGTAAGTAATTCTGACTTACACTTAGCTGCGTATTTGGCTTTGTGTTGCAGGTAAGTTAAAGTGATTGTAGAGGTTAGTTTTTTTTCTTTAAATAACAAACATACCTATACTTACCTGCTCTGTGCAAGGGTTTTGCACAGAGCAGCCCCTATCCTCCTTTTCTGAGTTGCCCCTAAAGTGCTCCTGGATCCTCCTCTTCATCGGGTGCCCCCACAGAGGGCCGCTTTCCATGAGGGGGGGTGCATCCACTGACACAGGCAACAGGACTAGGCCTCGCCCCACAGCTCCCATGTCACTGGATTTGATTGACAGCAGCGGGAGGTGGGAGCCAATGGCTCCTGCTGCTATCAATCTATCCAATGAGGACCCGAGATAGTTGCTGGAGCCGCTGGGCTCGTGCTCATCGCTGGAACGATCAGGTTTAGGTAAGAAAAAGTGGGGGGGGGGGCAGCTGAAGTACAGAAGGTTTTCTCCTTAATGCATAGAATGCATTAAGGTGAAAAACCATGAGACTTTACAATCCCTTTGAATGTTTACATGAGTACACAAAAGTGTCATTTTTGGAATAAAGTGCTACCTTGGCCACACTTCACATCCAAGTTCCATGTGAATCTGACACTGGCAGTCCCTGTGTTAGAAATTAGAGCAGGTAGAAAACAGATAGATATAAAACAAAAATCTCAGACCAATGTGGTAGCATGGTTAGCAAAGAGGATAACAAGTCAGAATACAAAGATCAAGGTTTACAGGAAAACAGCACACAGAAGTACAAACCGAAGCCAAAAGAAACATATGAATAAATAAATAACAGCAATAGTTACATAGTTAAATCTAGTGGATTCCACATCCATTGGAAGGCAAAATACTTTTATAAAGCCTGATCTTATTCATTTTAAAAGGGTAAAAAAATCCACTTTCATCCCCAATAGGTTATCCCCCTGAGGCAACATTCTAATTTCATCTACAAATAATAGTAGCAATTTTAACTTGTACATTTAAAAATGCTTTCAGCCTTTTTTAAATCAAGTTTTTAAGTCAACTAGAATCAAGATTTCTACATTAGAAGAATACTTTCCATATGCATAAGATAAACTTTTCCCTTAAGTATCAAAGAACACCTAGGTTTAGAGCTGAGCGAACACGGACTGTAAAGTTCGGGTCCGTACCGGACTTTGGGGTGTCCGTGCCCCAAACCCGAACCCGGACATTTGAAAAAAAGTCTGCGTTCGGTATTCAGTATTTTGCGCTCCTTTCCTATAGCTGCAGGGCCGCCATTCAAGTGTTTTACTTGTTTGCCCTTAGAAGCCATCACAGCCATGCCTACTAATGGCATTGCTGTGATTGGCCAGTGCATCATGTGACCCAGACTATTTTTGGCGCCTGTTGAATAGCTGCAGGGCAGCCAATCAACAAGCGCTTCACTCGTTTGCCCTTAGAAGCCATCACAGCCATGCCTACTAATGGCATGGCTGTGATAGGCTAGTGCATCATGTGACCCAGCCTCTATATGAGCTGGAGTCATGTATGCCGTGTGTCACATCGTCTCAAGCTAGTGTAGGGAGAGCGTGCTGCCGGCGCTATGAGGGACAGATTAACAATCTAATATGATCTCATCCTGCATTACAGACAGATTCATGGCAGTGCTGTGATAGGAAAGTTTGCATTCTAAAACCATCTGATACTGGACAAGGTAGAGTTTACTAGTGCTGTGAGGGATAGATTACCGATCTAATATCATCTCATCATGCATTACAGACAGGTTCCTGGTGGTGCTGTGAGGGGAAAGCTTAGCGTTCTAAAATGATCTGATATTGGACTAGGTACAGTTTACTAGTGCTGTGAGGGACAAATTACCAATCTAATATCATCTCATCCTGTATTACAGAAAGGTTCCTGGCGGTGCTGTGAGGGGAAAGCTTAGCATTCTAAAACAATCTGATACTGGACTAGGTACAGTTTACTGGTGCTGTGAGGGACAGATTACTGTTCTAAAATCATCTCCTAGTGCTACAGGGAGAGGTTCCTGCTGGTGCTGTGAGGGACAGAATATTGTTCTAAAATCATCTCCTACTGCTATAGGGAGAGGTTCCTGCTGGTGCTGTGAGGGGCAGATTATTGTTCTAAAGTAGAGTTGATCGAACCTCTGGAAGTTCGGGTTCTGCTGGTTCGGCTGAACTTCGGGACAAAGTCCGGGTTCGGGTCCGAAAAGGACCCGAACTTTGACCCGGACCCTGAACCCCATTGAAATCAATGGGGACCCAAACTTTTCTGGACTGGAAAGTCCTAGAGGTCTGCAAAAGGAAGGAAATGGGGGTAAGGGTCGGACAAGTGCCCTACAAAGAAATGGGGATAAGGAAATAACTTAAAATAATTAAAAAAAAAGTATAAATTAGCATGAGAAGCCAAAGCAGTGTTCTAAAATCATTTTTAAACTGTGTGTGAAAAGTATAAATTAGCCGGGAAAAGCCATATCACTGTTCTACAATCATCTTCAAACTGTGTGTGAAAACTATAAATTAGCGGGGAAAAGCCATATCACTGTTCTTAGAACAGTGATATGGCTTCTCCCCGCTAATTTATAGTTTTCACACATAGTTTGAAAATGATTTAAGAACAGTGATATGGCTTCTCTCGGCTAAGTTATACTTTTCTCACACAGTTTGAAGATGATTGTAGAATCTACAATCATCTTCAAACTGTGTGAGAAAAGTATAAATTAGCCGGGAGAAGCCATGTCACTGTACTTAGAACAGTGATATGGCTTCTCCCCACTAGTTTATAGTTTTCACACACAGTTTTAAGATTATTGTAGAACAGTGATATGGCTTCTCCCGGCTAATTTATACTTTTCACACACAGTTTGAAGATGATTTTAGAACACTGCTATGGCTTTTCCCGCTAATTTATACTTTACTTTTCTCACACAGTTTGAAGATGGTGATTTTTTAAAATTATTTTAAGTTATTTCCCTATCCCCATTTCTTTGTAGGGCACTTGTCCGACCCTTACTCCCATTTTCCTTCCTTTTGGAGAACTCTAGGACTTTCCAGGACTTTATTACAGCAATTTTCAAAACTTTTAATAAAATACCAGAACCCCGGACCCGAACCCAGACTTTTTTTTTAAAGTTTGGGTTCGGGTCCGGGTCCCGGACACCCAAAAGTTCGGTACGGACCTGAACTTTACAGTTCGGGTTCGCTCAACTCTATTCTAAAGTCATCTCATACTGCTATAGGGAGAGGTTCCTGCTGGTGCTGTGAGGGACAGATTATTGTTCCAAAGTAATCTCCTAGTGCTATAGGGAGAGGTTCCTGCTGGTGCTGTGAGGAACAGATTATTGTTCTAAAATCATCTCCTACTGCTATAGGGAGAGGTTCCTGATGGTGATTTGAGACACAGATTATTGTTCTAAAACCGTCTCCTACTGCTATAGGGAGAGGTTCCTGCTGGTGCTGTGAGGAACAGATTATTGTTCTAAAATCATCTCCTACTGCTATAGGTAGAGGTTCCTGATGGTGCTTTGAGACACAGATTATTGTTCTAAAACCATCTCCTACTGCTATAGGGAGAGGTTCCTGCTGGTGCTGTGAGGAACAGATTATTGTTCTAAAATAATCTCCTAGTGCTATAGGGAGAGGTTCCTGCTGGTGTTGTGAGGGACAGATTATTGTTCTAAAATCATCTCTTAGTGCTATAGGGAGAGGTTCCTGCTGGTGCTGTGAGGGACATTTTATTGTACTAAAATCATCTCCTAGTGCTATAGGGAGAGGTTCCTGCTGGTGATGTGAGGGACAGATTACTGTTCTAAAATCATCACATAATGCTAGATGGAGAGGTTCCTGTTGCTCCTGTGAGGGACAGATTATTGTTCTAAAATCCTCTCCTACTGCTATAGGGAGAGGTTCCTGCTGGTGCTGTGAGGAACAGATTATTCTTCTGAAGTCATCTCCTACTGCTATAGGGAGAAGTTCCTGCTACTCCTCTGAGGGACAGATTATTGTTCTAAAATCATCACATACTGCTAGAGGGAGAGGTTCCTGCTGCTCCTGTTAGGGACAGATTATTGTTCTAAAATCATCTCATCATAGTGCTACAGGGAGAGGTTCCTGCTGCTCCTATGAGGGACAGATTATAGTTCTAAAATCATCTCCTTATGCTATAGGGAGAGGTTCCTGCTTGTGCTGTGAGGGGCAGATTATTGTTCTAAAGTCATCCGCTACTGCTATAGGGAGAGGTTCTAGCTGGTGCTGTGAGGGACAGATTATTGTTCTAAAATCATCTCCTACTGCTATAGGGAGAGGTTCCTGCTGGTGCTGTGAGGAACAGATTATTGTTCTAAAATCATCTCCTACTGCTATAGGGAGAGGTTCCTGCTGGTGCTTTGAGGGACTGATTATTTTTCTAAAATCATCTCCTAGTGCTATAGGGAGAGGTTCCTGGCAGTGCTGTGAGGGGCAGATTATTTTTCTAAGATCATCTTCTACTGCTGTAGGGAGAGGTTCCTGCTGGTGCTGTGAGGGACAGATTATTGTTCTAAAATCATCTCTTAGTGCTATAGGGAGAGATTCCTGCTGGTGCTGTGAGGGACAGAATATTGTTCTAAAATCATCTCCTAGTGCTATAGGGAGAGGTTCCTGCTGGTGTTGTGAGGGACAGATTATTGTTCTAAAATCATCTCCTACTGCTATAAGAAGAGGTTCCTACTGGTGCTGTGAGGGACAGATTATTGTTCTAAAGTCATCTACTACTGCTATAGGGAGAGGTTCCTGCTGTTGTTGTGAGGGACAGATTATTGTTCTAAAATCATCCCCTAGTGCTATAGGGAGAGGTTCCTGCTGGTGCTGTGAGGGAAATATTATTGTTCTAAAATCATCACATACTGCTAGACGGAGAGGTTCCTGCTGCTCCTGTGAGGGACATATTATTGTTCTAAAATCATCTCCTACTGCTATAGGGCAAGGTTCCTGCTGGTGCTGTGAGGAACAGATTATTCTTCTAAAGTCAACTCCTACTGCTATAGGGAGAAGTTCCTACTGCTCCTCTGAGGGACAGATTATTGTTCTAAAATCATCACATACTGCTAGAGGGAGAGGTCCCTGCTGCTTCTGTGAGGGACAGATTAGTGTTCTAAAATCATCACATACTGCTAGAGTGAGAGGTTCCTGCTGCTCCTGTTAGGAACAGATTATTGTTCTAAAATAATATCATCATTGTGCTACAGGGAGAGGTTCCTGCTGCTCCTATGAGGGACAGATTATTGTTCTAAAATCATCTCCTAGTGCTATAGGGTAAGGTTCCTGCTGGTGCTTTGAGGGGCAGATTATTGTTCTAAAGTCATCTCCTACTGCTATAGGGAGAGGTTCCTGCTGGTGCTGTGTGGGACAGATTATTGTTCTAAAAGCATCTCCTACTACTATAGGGAGAAGTTCCAGCTGGTGCTGTGAGGGACAGATTATTGTTCTAAAATCACTTCCTACTGCTATAGGGAGAGGTTATTGCTGGTGCTGTGAGGGACAGATTATTGTTCTAAAATCATCTCCTTGTGCTATAGGGAGAGGTTCCTGCTGGTGCTGTGAGGAACAGCTTATTGTTCTAAAATCATCTCCTACTGCTATAGGGAGAGGTTCCTGATGGTGCTGTGAGGGACAGATTATTGTTCTAAAATCATCTCCTAGTGCTATAGGGAGAGGTTCCTTGGAGAGGGATATCGTCATCCTCTACTAAAATCTTGTTATTAGACAGGGAGTGTCCACGTCGTCCTTGGAGAGGCAGATCGTCATACACTACTAAAATCTTATTATTAGAAAGGGAGTGTCGTGGTCGTCCTTGGAGAGGGATATCGTGATCCTCTACTAAAATCATGTTATTTTACAGAGAGTGTCGCGGTCGTCCTTGGAGAGGGATATCGTGATCCTCTACTAAAATCTTGT
>BLSH010374329.1:699011-712379 GCA_018402905.1 Glandirana rugosa | reverse complement strand
ATCACATACTGCTAGAGGGAGAGGTTCCTGCTGCTCCTGTTAGGGACAGATTATTGTTCTAAAATAATCTCATCATTGTGCTACAGGGAGAGGTTCCTGCTGGTCCTATGAGGGACAGATTATTGTTCTAAAATCATCTCCTAGTGCTATAGGGAGAGGTTCCTGCTGGTGCTGTGAGGAACAGATTATTGTTCTAAAATCATCTCCTACTGCTATAGGGAGAGGTTCCTGATGGTGCTTTGAGACACAGATTATTGTTCTAAAACCATCTCCTACTGCTATAGGGAGAGTTTCCTGCTGGTGCTGTGAGGGACAGATTATTTTTCTAAAATCATCTCCTAGTGCTATAGGGAGAGGTTCCTGCTGGTGCTGTGAGGGGCAGATTATTTTTCTAAGATCATCTCCTACTGCTATAGGGAGAGGTTCCAGCTGGTGCTGTGAGGGGCAGATTATTGTTCTAAAATCATCTCCTAATGCTATAGGGAGAGCTTCCTGCTGGTGCTGTGAGGGACAGATTATTGTTCTAAATCATCTCCTACTGCTATAGGGAGAGGTTCCTGCTGGTGCTGTGAGGGACAGATTATTGTTCTAAAATCATCTCCTACTGCTATAGGGAGAGGTTCCTGCTGGTGCTGTGAGGGACAGATTATTGTCCTAAAATCATCTCCTAGTGCTATAGGGAGAGGTTCCTGATGGTGCTGTGAGGGACAGATTATTGTTCTAAAATCATCTCCTACTGCTTTGGGAGAGGTTCCTGCTGGTGCTGTGACGGACAGATTATTGTTCTAAAATCATCACATACTGCTAGAGGGAGAGGTTCCTGCTGCTCCTGTGAGGGACAGATTATTGCTCTAAAATCATCTCTTACTGCTATAGAGAGAGATTCGTGCTGGTGCTGTGAGGGACAGATTATTGTTCTAAAATTATCTTCTAGTGCTATAGGGAGAGGTTCCTGCTGGTGCTGTAAGGGACAGATTATTGTTCTAAAATCATCTCTTAGTGCTATAGGGAGAGGCTCCTGCTTGTGCTGTGATGGACATTTTATTGTACTAAAATCATCTCCTAGTGCTATATGGAGAGGTTCCTGCCGGTGCTGTGAGGGACAGATTATTGTTCTAAAATCATCACATACTGCTAGACGGAGAGGTTCCCGCTGCTCCTGTGAGGGACAGATTATTGTTCTAAAATCATCTCCTACTGCTATAGGGAGAGGCTCCTGCTGGTGCTGTGAGGAACAGATTATTCTTCTAAAGTCATCTCCTACTGCTATAGGGAGAGGTTCCTGCTGCTCCTTTGAGGGACAGATTATTGTTCTAAAATCATCACATACTGCTAGAGGGAGAGGTTCCTGCTGCTACTGTGAGGGACAGATTAGTGTACTAAAATCATCACATACTGCTAGAGGGAGAGGTTCCTGCTGCTCCTGTGAGGGACAGATTATTGTTCTAAAATCATCTCATCATAGTGCTACAGGGAGAGGTACCTGCTGCTCCTGTGAGGGACAGATTATTGTTCTAAAATCAACTCATCATATAGCTACAGGGAGAAGTTCCTGCTGCTTCTGTTAGAGACAGAATATTGTTCTAAAATCATCTCATCATAGTGCTACAGGGAGAAGTACCTGCTGCTCCTGTGAGGGACAGATTATTGTTCTAAAATCATCTCCTAGTGCTATAGGGAGAGCTTCCTGCTGGTGCTGTGAGGGACAGATTATTGTTCTAAAATCATCTCCTACTGCTATAGGGAGAGGTTCCTGCTGGTGCTCTGAGGGACTGATTATTGTTCTAAAATCATCTCCTAGTGCTATAGGGAGAGGTTCCTGCTGGTGCTGTGACGGACAGATTATTGTTCTAAAATCATCACATACTGCTAGAGGGAGAGGTTCCTGCTGCTCCTGTGAGGGACAGATTATTGTTCTAAAATCATCTTTTACTGCTATAGGGAGAGGTTCCTGCTGGTGCTGTGAGGGGCAGATTATTGTTCTAAAGTCATCTCCTACTGCTATAGGAAGAGGTTCCTGCTGGTGTTGTGATGGACAGATTATTGTTCTAAAATCATCTTCTAGTGCTATAGGGAGAGGTTCCTGCTGGTGCTGTGAGGGACAGATTATTGTTCTAAAATCATCTCCTACTTCTTTAGGGAGAGGTTCCTGCTGGTGCTGTGAGGGACAGATTATTGTTCTAAAATCATCTCCTACTTCTTTAGGGAGAGGTTCCTGCTGGTGCTGTGAAGGACAGATTATTGTTCTAAAATCATCTCCTAGTTATATAGGGAGAGGTTCCTGCTGGTGCTGTGAGGGACAGATTATTGTTCTAAAATCATCTCTTAGTGCTGTAGGGAGAGGTTCCTGCTGGTGCTGTGAGGGACATTTTATTGTACTAAAATCATCTCCTAGTTCTATAGGGAGAGGTTCCTGCTGGTGCTGTGAGGGACAGATTATTGTTCTAAAATCATCACATACTGCTAGACGGAGAGGTTCCTGCTGCTCCTGTGAGGGACAGATTATTGTTCTAAAATCATCTCCTACTGGAATAGGGAGAGTTTCCTGCTGGTGTTGTGAGGAACAGATTATTCTTCTAAAGTCATCTCCTACTGCTATAGTGATATGTTCATGCTGCTCCTTTGAGGGACAGATTATTGTTCTAAAATCATCACATACTGCTAGAGGGAGAGGTTCCTGCTGCTCCTGTGAGTGACAGATTAGTGTTCCAAAATCATCACATACTGCTAGAGGGAGAGGTTCCTGCCGCTCCTGTTAGGGACAGATTATTGTTCTAAAATCATCTCATTATAGTGCTACAGGGAGAGGTTCCTGCTGCTCCTGTGAGGGACAGATTATTGTTTTAAAATCATCTCATCATTGTGCTACAGGGAGAGTTTCCTGCTGCTCCTGTGAGGGACAGATTATTGTTCTAAAATCATCTCATCATATAGCTACAGGGAGAGGTTCCTGCTGCTCCTGTGAGAGACAGATTATTGTTCTAAAATCATATCATGCTGATGTAGGGAGAGGTTCCTGCTGCTGGTGTGAGCCGTGCATTTCTTGCACAAAAATATAAAGGAGGGCAGCGGTGAAGGGTGGGTGGAAGAGGATGTGGAGGAGGATGATGAGGTCCTAGACCCCACATGGAATGAAGGTCATGCGAGTGACGTGTGCAGTTTGGAGGTACAGGTGGTGGTCGCACAGAGGCACCAGCACAGCAAAAGAGGAAGCAGGTTGCAAAAGTGGAGCGAGCGTCCCCTAGACAGTACGCCTGCTACTACCCACCGCACCCAGGGACCTAGCACACCAAAGGCAGCTCAAAGGCATTCCCCCACATGGCAGTTCTTCAGACAATGTGCTGATGACAAGACATGAGTGGTTTGCTAGCTGTGCAATGATAGCCTGAGCCGGGGCATAAATTTTCTCGACCTGAGCACAACCCCCATGACCAGGCACCTAAATTCAAGGCACAAGCTGCATTGGAATAATTACCTCAAAATCCAAGAAAGGTCTCAGCCTCCTCCTGCTTTCTCTTCTTCTGCTGCCTCGGCCTCTTCCTCCACCTCTACAGTGAGAGCGTCACCTGCCACCCAGCAAACAGACGATATGACAGCAACGCCACCATGTCCGCCACCGTCCCCAAGCATTTCCACATGGTCCCATGGAAGCTTACAGCTGTCCATCTCCCAAACACTGGAGAGAAAGAGGAAGTACCCCCCTACCCACCCGCGATCCCTGGCCCTGAATGCCAGCATTTCAAAATTCCTGGCCTTTGAAATGCTGTCATTCCGTCTGGTGGACATGGACAGTTTCAAAAACCTGATGGCGGTGGCTGTCCCACAGTACGTGGTACCCAACCGCCACTACTTTTCCAGACGAGCCATCCCTTCCCTGTACAAACAAGTCAGGGACGAGATCTAGTGTGCACTGCGCAACGCCATCAGTGGCAAGGTCCACATAACCATTGATACATGGACCAGATGGCCGAAATCTCGTAGCGGCTCTGGGCCGAGCCCGTTTGACACACATCCCTTGCCTGGCGCATGTGCTGAATTTGGTGGTACAGAATTTTCTAAAAAAGTACTCGGATATGTCAGAGCTGCTGCATAAAGTGCGGGCCGTCTGTGCGCACTTTTGACGTTCTCACCCTGCTGCTGCTCGCCTGTCTGCGCTGCAGCAGAACTTCGGCCTTCCCGCTCACCGCCTCATATGCGACGTGCCCACAAGGTGGAACTCCACCTTGCACATCCCCTAGACAGTATGCCTGCTACTACCCAACGCACCCAGGGACCTAGCACACCAAAGGCAGCTCAAAGGCATTCCCCGGCGTGGCAGTTCTTCAAACAATGTGCTGACGACAAGACATTAGTGGTTTGCACGCTGTGCAATGAGAGCCTGAATAAAGCATAAATGTTCTAAACCTGAGCACAACCTGCATGACCAGGCATCTAAGTTCAAAGAATGAGCTGCGGTGGAATAAGTACCTCAAAATCCAAGAAAGGTCTCGGCCTCCTCCTGCTTCCTCTTCTGCTGCTGTCTCGGCCTCTTCCTCCACCTCTACAGTGCCAGTGTCACCTGCCACCCAGCAAACAGATGATGTGACAGCAACGCCACCATGTCCGCCACCGTCCCCAAGCATTTCCACATGGTCCCATGGAAGCTTACAGCTGTCCATCTCCCAAACACTGGAGAGAAAGAGGAAGTACCACCCACCCAACCCCTATCCCTGGCCCTGAATGCCAGTACTTCAAAATTCCTGGCCTTTGAAATGCTGTCATTCCTTTCTGGTGGACACGGACAGCTTTAAAAACCTGATGGCGGTGGCTGTCCCACAGTACGTGGTTCCCAGCCACCACTACTTTTCCAGGCGAGCCATCCCTTCCCTGTACAAACAAGTCAGGGACGAGATCTAGTGTGCACTGCGCAACGCCATCTGTGGCAAGGTCCACATAACCACTGATACGTGGACCAGTAAGCACGGGCAGGGATGCTATATCTCGCTAACTGCATACTGGGCAAATGAAGTGGCGGGTGGGCCTGAGGCATCTAGCCATTTGGTGCATGTCCTTCCACCACTGAGGATTGCAGGACATTTCTCTTTGTGTCCTGTTGCCTCCTCCTCCTACTGTGCTTCCTCCTCCTCTTCTACCACCTCCTCATCTGCTCTGCGTAATACCTTCACCACCAACTTCAGCACATCCAGGGGGAAACGACAGCAGGCTGTTTTAAAACTGATATGTTTGGGGGATAAACCCCACACTGCGCAGCAGCTGTGGACAGTCATTGAACAACAGACCGATGAGTGGTTGTTGCCACTGAGCCTCAAGCCCAGCCTGGTGGTGTGCGATAATGGGCGAAATCTCGTAGCAGCTCTGTGCCTAGCTGGTTTGATGCACATCCCTTGCTGAATTTGGTGGTGCAGAAATTTCTTAAAAAACCACCCGGAGGAGTGCGCATGTGCCGACTGACCGAGATGGACGCTTAATCTTGGGCTCTGTCCCGCTCCGCTCATCCAGCCCACCAGCAGACGTCCAGAAGCTCGCCCGCCCAAAACAGATCAAGTCCCCGGGCCGGGGGACAGCCTGCGGCAGCCGGAGCTGCTTCCCACGGCTCCTTCGGGAGGTACCCGAACTCCACTCTGGGAGCGTCTGTTACTCCTCCGTGGTGCCGATCCAGCTCCTGCCCGTGCAGTGTGAAGGACTCTAAGGTAGGTCCCAAGGCCAAACACCCCCTAAATGTACCCAGAGCTGCTTATCCAGCCCTAAGAGCCCGATCGGGGACTGAAGAGGAAGTTCCCCTGGGAAAGGCCAAAGCCGGGGCTTTTATTATTGCCATGCTACAAGCTAAGCCATATGAATGAGGCAGCCAGCGGCCTTCATGCAGTGATCAGCCTCCCCTCACCCCTTGAGCTCACCATAGCAGAGCAGAGGACCAGTGACTCAGATGGCATTATTTTGATCCATAGGATTTGAAGCTCTCAGTGGACCCCTGATAGGCAGTCGTGCTACCCAGCAGCTTTTACTCTCTTTTATCTCAACCTCGGGACAGTCCTTTTGTTCAAGCTCTTCCCTGGCTCTTTTGAAGTCCCTGAAGCTCTAACCCATTTCTCCCAATAAGAGTCTCCCGGGCCATATACCATGTATGCGGCAGCAGTAAGGAGAGATATCTCCAAACACCCGAACTTTATAGACCAGACCTCTGGGCCCTCCTCACTACCAACCGCTCCCTCACCACCTCATAAAGACGCTCCGGAGGACATGGAGGCCGGGGCGGAAGGGGGCTCACAGGTTTTACCAGATCTAAGGCCCCACTTGAAGGAGCCCAACAATCCCCAGGTGCATTCCCCAGCTTCCACAATCTCCCTTCTGGAGAGGACTCTAGACAAAATGTTTGCTGTCTCCCCAGGGGACCAGATCCATAGCCCGGACATCATGGGAATCCAGGGGTCGCCTGCTACTTCTCTAAACTCCGATTTCAGATTCATGATTGAAACTTTTTCCAAAATGCTTTCTAAAGGCTTAGCACAGACTGCCTCTCAGATCACTTCCACCATCCAATCAGATCTCCAAAGTCTGGGGTCTAGAATTGATGTTATAGAGCAAAAGACTGATCAGTCTATAGCTAGGACAAACCAAAATACTGCGCGTATTCAAGACCTTCAAGACCAGTTGGACACTGCCCTTTC
The DNA here is from genome assembly GCA_018402905.1 of Glandirana rugosa. Lineage (NCBI taxonomy): Eukaryota > Metazoa > Chordata > Amphibia > Anura > Ranidae > Glandirana > Glandirana rugosa. Next base: position 705,711 of record BLSH010374329.1, on the reverse strand, counting down.
TAAAATTGAAGATTTGGAAAATCGATCTCGGAGATACAACTTTAGAATCAGAGGACTTCCAGAAAATATCACCGATGTACCTGGAGCAATCCAGGCCTTTATCAAGTAGATGATACCCAATATCCCAGAGCATAAACTGGAGCTAGATAGGGCGCATAGGGCCCTCCAAGCTCCCCACACAGACGGACTCTCCAGAGACATTGTGGTGAAGCCGCATTTCTACTTAGTTAAGCAAGAAATTATGAAGATTTCCAGGAACTCTCCCCAACTGTCCTTTCAAGGGCACACAATTCAGGTGTTCTCAGATATTTCCCCTACTACCATCCAAAAGCGGAGGGCTTTGAGACCACTTCTCGATGTCCTAATCCAAAAATCTGTTAAATACTGGTGGTCGTTTCCCTTTCGCCTCTCTTTCTCATTCAAAGGCAAGAGATATGGATTTGGTACCTTTCAAGAAGGAGAACATCTCTTGGTGAAGCTGAACTTGATCTCCTTGGAATAATCCTCCGCTCTTCATCCCAAAGGAGCGAGTCCCTCCAAACGACCATCTCCTCAAAGTCCTATTCCTCCAGTGTGGAAGAAGTCCCAATCTAAAAGGCCTAAGGACTCGCACCCCCCTTGACCGTGGTGGTCGATTCGGAAGGTCCCCTTTTTTTCTTTTGTTCCCTCAGTAGTTTTTCCTGTTTAGGTTCAGGTTTTGAAGAACCCTTCACCATGAGGGATCCCAGACTTTGGTTTGATATCTACTGAATTTCATTTCTCTACGTTATATTTTCTTAATCAATATTGATACTAGTTTGGTTCTGTTCTGAGAGTTTTTGACTATGGAGTCCCCAGACTGGGCCCGGCGGTGGTTCCCCTTAAAGGTCACCGTTGGGTCAAGGGGGACTTCCTGGGCGATCAGTCACACCCGGCCCCGTCCTACTCCCCTTATGCCCGCCCGTTATTGTAGGGTGGGCGTGGCGGGGGGTCAGTTCCGGTGGTGACCGGGAACCCGCTGGGGTTGGGGGTGGCTTTGGGGTCATGTTATTTGTTAACAGTTGCTCATGAGCCTTCTAATACCCTGAGGACCCAGGGTCTTCAGATATCGTGTTAATACGTTCTAGAGGAGGCGTATAGCTCCTTGTTCCTCGCCCCATTTCTGGGGGGCTCCAGGGTCAGGGGAGCGGTGGGGGGCCCCCTTGGGGGCCCTTCGGGCCCATCCTTGCTCCCCTATCCCTGGGTCCTGGCTCCTCCTTGGCGGGGCGGGGACTAACTGCTAACCCTGGCAGGATTTAGCTTATGTCTCTTGCATTTATAGTTTGTCCTGATATATTATTAAGGGTTATTTGTTGAGCGGAGCGGTAAGCATGCACTTCCCTCTGCACTCGGACTCCACCATATGGATTTCCCGAGAGCAGAAGAGATTCTGCCTATGGGGCAGACGTGTTTTAGACGTTCCCGAGGATGGGGGCCTTCTTGGAAAGCCCCCATCCCCTGGACACTGTTGTTTGGACACTGGTGTTTAACCAGCGCCCCCCTCGCTTGTTTTCTCTGAAACTTGACTTGCTCTTCCTTCCTTTCCTTTTTTCTTCTTTCCCTGTTTCTCTCCTTTTTCAGGATCCAGGAAAGCAGCTCTTAAATGGACCCAGGCAACATCAGGACACGTACCTCGTATGTGAGGATGACCTTCCTCTCCCCTTCACAAGGTGGGATGAGTTCTGTTGCAGTGCAGCATTTATCTCCTATAAGTCAACATGGAAAACTTCCCTGACCCAACAGGTATACTGAAATTGGCTTCCCATAACGTTCAAGGGCTCAATTCCCCTTTGAAACGCAAAAAATACTTCCAGCTGGCCCATTCGCAGCACCTAGATGTTCTTCTATTGCCCACTTCCCTAGTAGCTTTAACCCGAAATTTATTCACGCCAAATTCCCCCAGTTTTTTTTTCAAACGCCCCAGATAAAACGAGAGGGGCAGGAATTTTCTTCCCAAAGGGAGCGAAGTTCCAGCCCAAACAGATAATTAGGGACCCAGAGGGTAGATATATTCTCCTGGCAGGGGAATTTAGGAACCATTTGGTTACGCTCATTTCATATTACACCCCTAACCAAGGTCAGATCAAATTCTTCCACACTATGCTGAACTCTCTCACCCCCATTTCGAGGGGACGGTGATCCTGGGGGGCTACTCTAACATGGCGTTAGACCTTATGCTAGATAAATCTAGCGATGCTCTGACATGTCTTCTGCAACCACCGAAGCGGAGTCTGAGGCTCGCTAAGCTATTACAATCATTAGGGCTAGTAGACATGTGGAGAGAGTGCAACCCTAAGATGAGGGACTACACCCACTTTTCGGCCACACATAAATCTTTTGCTCGGATTGAACATGTCTTCATGGGAGCCCCCTCAATTCCCCTAGTTTCTAAGTCATTTATTAGGGATCCCCCTCTCTCAGATCATTCACAGATGGTTATATGCTTTTGCCTTAGGTTTACAGATGATCATAGGTCTCCCTGGCGATTAAAGGAGTCTATTTTCAATAACCCGGTTCACTGCACTATGTTGGGAAAGGACTTGAAGGACTACTTTGAATTAAACTCGACACCGGATGTCTCCCCCATGACACTTTGGGCGGCTCACAAACCAGTGATAAGGGGCAAGATTATTTCCCTCGCTTCTAAACTTAAGAAGGAGAGGAAATATGACTTAGACAAGCTTGAGTGAGAGTTCTATAAACTTGCTAAGGCCCATAAAAAGAACCCCTCAGCCAATTCTCACTCTCAACTCAAAGCAAGAAGGGCTGCTTTAAATCTCGCTTTAACCACTCAAGCAAAGAGGCAGATTCAATGGTCTAATGCCCATTTTTACACTCAGAAAGATTTTATAGGCCCCAAATTAGCTTCGAGATTATCCCCGAAATTTTGTTCCTTCACTTTTCCTAAAGTAAAGGATTCTTCAGGGACCCTCTCACAAAATCCTCATAAGATTCTGGAGTCTTTTCGGAACTTCTACACTGGACTTTATACCTCTGAGGCCTTAGATCCCCCCTCCCTCCTACATTCTTTTCTAGATGGAATTTCTCTACCTTCTCTAGATAAGGAACACATTCAAGTGGGGGCGGGCCGTTCCGTTCCACCTTAACATCAACCATCAGGGAACCAGGAGATCTTCTTCAAACACTGATTAAGCAAAGACATTTAAAAGGCAAGGTATCTTTCAATCTGTTCTCTTTCGCTGTACATTTGTCTCACTTTTTACTTTTATTTTTCTGTAAATATTTTATTGCACCTAATGCTTGACCTTTTCATTTATTAAACCTTATTTTGAAAAGTGTTAATTCTGTCTCTAAAGCTCTTAATGCAACTATCACGAATCTGTTCCTTCGAAGAGCGCTACTGTATTGTAGAATAACGCATCTGAATATACCTGTCTGCAGGTGACAGTGTGTGTACAGGCGTTGCTCTAGAATACTGGTATTGCTAAGATGGTCTTCTGGCGACTCCAGAAGTGGTGTCAGTGAAAGGGTTAATTGTTTGAATTAGCCCGGTAACAATCGCTCTCAGGCGGCTGACACTTAGACGGCGATCCTGCAAACTGGGAAATCTTTGTGCTGAAAGCAGCTGAGAGTGGCATTGTTACGTTCGTGACAAGTGCGGTATTGGATCAGGGGGGTCCTCGGTCTCCGATCGGTGAGGAGGGCAGCGATCTGATACCCGCGTTCGTCACATACTGGTGCCGCCAGTGGTGTAGTGTATAGCACTTTCGCCTAGCAGCAAAAGGTTCACAGGTTTGAATCCCGACCACGACACTACCTGCCTGGAGTTTGCATGTTCTCCCTGTGCCTGCGTGGGTTTACTCCGGGTACTCCGGTTTCCTCCCACACTCCAAAGACATGCTGGTAGGTTTATTAGATCCTGTCTAAAATTGCCCCTAGTATGTGTATGTATGCATGTGAGTTAGGGACCTTAGATTGTAAGCTCCTTGAGGGTAGGGACTGATGTGAATGTACAATGTATATGTAAAGCGCTGCGTAAATTGACGGCGCTATATAAGTACCTAAAATAAATAAATAATAAATAAGTGTTAGAGAACCCTATTTCGGAGACAGAGGTATTGGAGGTCATCAAACTACTTAAAAGGGGTTCGGCCCCCGGGTCCAGATGGGTTCTCCACTGGATACTACAAACAGTTCGGGCCCATCTTGGCCCCCCACCTAACCAGCTTCTTCAACTCTCTTCAAGAGGGTAGTAAATGAGGACCTGAACACCGCGAACATCTCTGTCATCCCGAAACCTGGTAAGGACACATCGGAAGTGAGTAATTACAGGCCGATATCGCTAATTAACAATGATCTTAAAATATTAACTAAAATCCTTGCTAATAGAATGTCCTCCTTCATAGGCAGGTATATCAACAAAGATCAGGTTGGCTTTATCCCTGGAAGACAAGGCCCTGATCAGATTTGCAGGGCAATTGATCTTATTACCCTCCTCAGATCAGGTTGGGATGGAGGTCCTCCACAGGAAGGGTTGGTCCTAACTATCGACCTACAAAAAGCTTTTGATTCGGTAGAATCGTCCTACCTCTTTGAAGTCCTGGGAAGGTGGGGTTTTGGTCCCAGATTCCTCCAGACCCTCAGAGCTCTATACTCCAATCCCAAGGCACGTATCAAGTTACTTTTTCTCAGACTCATTCTCAATACACAGAGGCACAAGGCAGGGCTGCCCATTGTCGCCTTTGATTTTCGCAATTGCTATTGAAACCTTAGCTATAGGCATTAGGGATCATCCGGAGATAAAGAGGGTTAAATGTGGCCCACAGATGCACAAATGTGCTTTATTTGCGGATGATCTGCTACTCTTTGTCTCCTCCCCCCTTGTCTCTATTTCCCGAAGTTTCTTCATCTACTACAGGAGTTCAGTGCGGTTTCAGGTCTAAAAGTCAATGTCTAAATCGACGGCCCTTAATATTAACCTCCCTGAAGAAGTAGTCAAACAGCTAAAGGGCTTTGCCCACTTTTCCTGGCACTCGGACCACATACCCTATCTAGGTATACAACTCACTTCCAACATTGATCGCCTCTACAACACCAATTACCCCCCCCTTTAGCTTTTTGAATAAGGAAGATCTCACAAATTGGGGAAAGCTGGGCCTTTCCTGGTTAGGTAGAGTGAACTCAGTTAAAATGGCCCTCCTTCCTAGAATTCTTTACTTTTTTAGAGCCCTACCAATTCAGGTCCCAAAAACACATTTACACAATTTACAATCTCAAATAAAAAAATTCATATGGGGCAATAAAGGCTATAGATGTCCAGCTGAGGTCCTCTTCAGACGGAAGAATCAGGGCGGGCTGGGGGTACCTCACTTGGTGAGGTACTTCCAGGCAGCCCAACTTGCACAATTCTCTATCATCCATGCACAAACTAATAGACCTGAACTAATAGGCCTCCTATGCTACGTGCCCACAAGGTGGAACTCCACCTTGCACATGCTGGAGAGACTGTGCGAGCAGCAGCAGGCAATAGTGGAGTTTCAGCTGCAGCACGGATGGGTCAGTCGCTCTGCGGAACAACACCACTTCACCACCAACGAGTGGGCCTCCATGCGAGACCTGTGTACCATATTGCAATGTTTCGAGTACTCCACCAACATGGCCAGTTCCGATCCTGTTCTCAGCGTTACTATCCCACTTCTATGTCTCCTTGAAAAAACACTTCGGGCGATGATGGAAGAGAATGTGGCACAGGAGGAAGAGGAGGAGGAAGAGGGGTAATTTCAACGGTTATCAGGCAAGTCATTCACAAGTGGCTCGGAGGATGGGTTCCTTCACCAGCATAGGCCAGGTCAAAAATTTTCAAGCCAGGGCACAGTTCTGAAGGATGAGGAGGATGAGGAAGATGGTGAGGAGGAGGAAGAGGAGGAGGAACCGTGATCACAGCAGGGTAGCACCCAACGCAGCTCGTGGGCATCACTGGAGCATGGCTGGGGGGATACGGAGGACACAGATGATACACCTCCCACAGAGGACAGCTTGTCTTTGCCTCTGGGCAGCCTGGCAAACATGAGCGACTACATGCTGCAGTGCCTGCTCAACAACAACCGAGTTGCCCACATTGTAACTTGTGCTGATTACTGGGTGGCCACCCTGCTGGAACCCCATTACAAGGACAACATTCTGTCCTTAATTCCCTCACTGGAGCATGATCGCAAGACGCGCGACTACAAGCGCACGCTGCTGAGGGCATTCCCAAATGACACCGGGGGCTCAGTGGAAGCACAAGGCGAAGGCGGAGGAAGAGGTCACCAAAGCAGCTGTGGCACCGCCAGCACCTCAGAAGGCAGGGTTAGCATGGCTGAAATGTGGAAAAGCTTTGTCAGCAGCACGCCACAACAAACAGCACCACCAGCTGATAGACAATGTCTTAGCAGGAGGCAGCATTTCAGCAACATGGAGGAACAGTATGTGTGCACAGGCCTACACGTACTGTCTGATGGGTCTGCCCCATTCAACTTCTGGGTCTCCAAATTGGGCACATGGCCTGAGCTTGCCCTTTATGCCTTGGAGGTGCTGGCCTGCCCTGCAGCACGAAGGTGACTCGGGGGCCACAGTAAACCCTTACGGGAGTCGTCGCACGCGAACATCAGCGCGCAGAACGCTAGTACGAGGTCACTCCCTTAATTCCTGTCTTACAACAGGAACATTACCCCAAGGTCGT
>BLSH010374329.1:676001-692507 GCA_018402905.1 Glandirana rugosa | reverse complement strand
GACAGTCACCAGATCTAAGCCTTCTACACAAAGACTGGATCCTAATCGTACTCTACACAGCCAGAAAAGCAATACTGCAAAACTGGACCTCGTCATTACCTCCGACTGTGACAAAAGTGAAACAAGAGCTTTCATCACAGCTAAACAACGAGAGAATTCTCACGGACTTCAACCACCCCAAGGCAAACCATCAGTTCCATAAACGATGGAACTCCTTCCTAAAGTTTACCCAACCTCAGGGAACTACAAGCTCCGCACCAGCCACATTCTCCTACCACAGAGACAACATGGCTCGAGGGCCTGGACTTCCTCATAGCCCACACTTGCTAAGAGATGCCTCTAACCCCCCCCCTCTACCCCCCCCTCTAACCCCCCCTCTTTCAAATTACCAATTCAGCAGGTGATCCATCCAAGACACAGTAACATTGATTAAAACCAATACTGTAATGGATAGCAGAGACCCTCGGATCTCCTGTTACAGTTAAGTAGCCACTCCAAATGGTAAAGTTGTTTATTATTATTATTATTGTAATACCGGTTACTTTCCATTTCTGTTAATTGGAGCTACTTTTTCTATAGTGACCAATGTTTAATGTCAATACAGTCTCCTGTACTATCTACCAAATGCCAAATAAAATCTGTTTAAAAAAAAAAATAAATAAACATTTCTTAAAATAAACACATGTGCCAAATGAACAGAAATTTAATTCCATACCCACAAATATATTAAAAATATATGCAACAGGCAATCCAGCCTTCAATTAATATACTTCAATACCAAATGATTAAAAAAATAATAATGTGTGAACAATATATAAAAAATATTTCATAAGTCCACAATCCTTAAAGAGTCCATTATTGTGCAAAATAAAATGTCACATATTAATGTGTAAACACAGGATAATGAAAAATATTTCACAAATCACTCATGAAAAATTCTCAATCCTTATATAGTCCATTATCTGTGCAAAATAAAGTGCTCTGTGCTCCAATGAAGAAAGTGCAGACCAGACCACAATGATCTTGAATTATGGGGATCAATTGCGCTAATGTAGTTCCAAAGAGTCAGTGTTCTCAGCCACGGATTGCCATTCAGATCAGTGATCCCAGTGGTTAGAATGGACAGCAAAGTCTCCAGCACCTGCTTTACCTCTGCCAGCTCTCTTAGCTCACACTCGTATATAGCAAACATAAAGGGAGAAAGGATGTCATAGCGCAACTCTGTTGGTAACATCCAGTTTATTTAATAGAACGTTGACTTACATGCCTTCCAGTAATGACACGCATTTAGCAGACAACTTTGGGAAACATCGGCTGTGGTACCAACAGCCTTGGTGTGATGACATCACAGAACCAACTCCGCCTGACACTTTACTCTGTACAATAACGCCTTAATAGTACCTCTCCTTCATGGTTCAAATCCTCATGTTTTTGCTCAGCCAGTTTATGACGAATAAGCCCATTTGTCACAAATCACCTGCAACAGAGGACCCTGAGTTCTCTGTGTCACAGAGTCCAGTGATCTCAACTCAGCCATGTACAACTTAGGGTTTAAGAAAGATGAAACATACTCCTGGAAGCCTTTTCCAAACCCTCCACTCAAACCCTTCTCATACTTCTCTGCCTGTTGCTGTCTCATAGGGATGGAGTCAATTGTGATAGGATACTGCTGGCCCTGAGATAACATGAACTCCCCCTCTTCATCTTTCTGCTGCTCCTCAAGTGCCCAGTCTGTTGCACCACACAGCATGTACTCTAGCAGGAACACCTGGGGGATTATTTCAATGATCCCTGCCTTGTCATGGCGCACAATTCTGGTTGCCTCTTTGAATGGTGACAACTTGATGCATGCGTCCTGAATAAGCCAAGAGAATATTTGATCCATAGAGCCTGTCTTCATCATATACTTGCACCAATACTCATTGATGGCCTTCTTTGCAGGTGCAGCCGCTACTGCATGGGCAACGTTGAGCTCCAGCATGTGGGTATGTTGCATATCAGGTGGTTGGGATGCAGCTTTTGTTACTGCTTCATTTTGGGCCAGATAACCACCCTGTGAGTATGATTGCCTAAAGTGGCTACACACTCTTTTGGCCTCTCGCAGGACATCCTGTACTCCAAAATACCTAACTAGGAATGGCCATACCAACACGTTGAGGACATGTGTCAGGCAAGGCACATATGTGAAATTACCCTCCAACAAGAGTAAACACCTCTTGAGGTAAGTGTGAACAATGCCCATATATCACGTCCAAAGGCAGAGGTGCCTATCCAGCTCGCCTCTGAAAGTAGCAGAACAAGAAGAAAGTAGATGGCTAAACACTCCGTAAGGACTTCAATTACTTTATTGGGGCATATCAAAAGGTGCAGGATAAAAACATCACAGCACAAGAAGCACAAAGAAGATCAAATGCTGACATTTTTAATGCTTAAATATCGCTTACTCATAAAACCCACCGTTTTTATGAGTAAGCACTGTCTAAGCATGAAAACAGTTGATCTTCTTTGTGCTCCTTGTGCTGTGATGTTTTTATCTTGCACCTTTTGATATGCACCAATAAAATAAATGACTTCCTTACGGAGTGTGTGGCCATCTACATTCTTCTTGTTCCTATGAACTTACCCTGCTGAAATATGGATAGTGGATTGTTACAAGTTCACTGGGTTAGGCCATTGAAGAGGAGGGGCAGAGGTCACTAAGCTGTCACCATCACCAAAGTGCATGAGACAGGGTGGCACATCCAGCTCTAGCACTATGCTCCATCCATATCCTTTCCAGCTGCCAGCCTAGTGGATCAGTTTACCATGTGGGTGGTTGAGTGACCTTAAAAAGGAACGGCAGGATTGGTGCTGATCACAGAGATTATTTGTTGGAAACTGAGGGAAAAAAATCAGTAACCTGCTGGGTATGCTGCCTGGATGGGCTCTGGGGATGGAGCATAAACGTGTGCAGGGGAAAAAGGGATCCTTTATGGCATCCTTCCATGCAGGTGTTATGGTTGTTTTAACCGCTTGCCGACTCCTGGTCGGCAATTGATGGCGACAGTGTGGCTCGATAACGCAAAACGCCGTCATAAGACGGCGGCCGCGAGATCGAGCCCAGTGAGCGCGCGCGCGCCGCCGGAGGCGTGCCCACGCGCTCACTGTGTCCGGGGAGGGCCAGGGAGCGGGTGCGGCGGAGTCGATCTCTGCCGGCCACCCGCGATGCCCCCCCCCGGAGTGAAAGAACGGAGGTCCGTGTTAAGTAAACACAGACCTCCGTTCTGTGAGAGGGGGAAGGGCTGTGATCACAGCCTTCCTCTACACGAAAGCTGTGATTGCTTCCCTTCCCCTGCTAGGGCAGTCTCCCCACAGTTAGAACACGCCCAGGTAACACAGTTAACCCTTAGAGCGCCCCCTGCAGGTTAACCCCTTCACTGCCAATGGCATTTACACAGTAATCAGTGCATTTTTATAGCACTGATCGCTGTATAAATGCCAATGGTCCCAAAAAAGTGTCAAAATGGTCCGACATGTCCGCTGAAATATCGCAGTACCGCTAAAAATCGCAGATCCCCGCTATTACTAGTAAAAAATAAAAACCCAAAAAATGAATTCTCATCATCCGTAAACGCGACCACTTTTGCTCAAACCAATCAATAAACGCAGATTGTGATTTTTTTTTATCACAAATATGAGGAAGAATATAAATCGGCCAAAACCGATGAAAAAAATGTTTTTTTATATTTTTTTTGGATTTGTATTTTAGCAAAAAGTAAGAAATTTGGGGTTTTTTGCAAAATTGTCGCTCTTCTTTTGTTTATAGTGGCGATCAGAAATGACGCAGCAGTGATCAAATACCACCAAAAGAAAGCTCTATTTGTGGGAAAAAAAGGACGCAAATTTTGTTTGGGTACAACGTCGCACGACCGCGCAATTGTCAGTTAAAGCGACGCAGCGCCGAATCACAAAAAGGGCTCCGGTCCTAAAGTGTGAAATCCTTCTGGGGCTGAAGTGATTAAACGGTTGATCACCACACTGAGGGTTGTGGGTCATTACCCAAGGGGTTAACCTGGTGATGAAACAAATTGATTCTAGGACAATCCAAGTTTGATGTAAAAATAGCCTTAAAATTTATTGTCGGTTTATAAGAATTTAAAAAAATTAAAAAGCAGCATCAGAGAGTAGCCAATCACTGCTTGAGAGCCGGAGTTTAGGTGTACCAAGATGGAGGGGTCCCTTCCAGTCTGTCACTGGGAATGTGGCATGGCTGGGAAGATAAGGGTGGAAGGAGCCCAATCTAGTGTGCCACCAGGCTAAGATGGGAAGGCCCCTCAGTGTGCGCTGCGTGGCAGCAGCTGTCCGGGAGAGTCAGTCTCGGGTGCCGAGGGCGGCCCTGGTGTGAAGGACGATCGGTGGCATTGCCCGCGATGACGTCACTCGCCAGGCTGTGCGTGCTGGTCCTGTGATGAGCAGAGCCGGGAGTACTCTATGCTGACAGTGCGGCTGGTGGGGAAAGGCTGGTCCTGTCACGCTGACTACATGTTTCGCTATAGCCACTTTATAAAGTCACAAGACGGGATGGGACCAATCGGTATTTAAAGGGAAAGAAACCCCCAGCAGATTGTAAAGCCGGAACTGACTGTGGGCTATGTTGTGTGTCCCTAAGGGGAAGAATTTTGACCCCTCATATTGGAGCCCGTACAATAGGGATATAAAGGTGAAACATAGATTAGTTAAACAACAATGTAGCACATTTATGCGTTGCGTATAGGTCCCAGTATATAACTCTTAATTGTGAAGGCGCAGAATGGATTGTTGATGTGTTGGATGTTATATTAGAAATAACTAATGTGTTGTGGGGATGGATGGTGAAACTTAAAAAATATTGAAAATTAATAATAAAAAAATATGTAATATTTAAAATGTAAAAATAAAAAAATAAATAAAAAATAATAATTAAATAATAATAATGGAAAAAAAAACCTTGGGGAAGGGGAATGTACAGTAAATATGTAATTGTATTTATTGTATAAAAAGGAGATGAAAGTTGTACTTGGTTGGGTTTGGATATGTAAGACAAGCTGTGTTTGGTTGGTAGGCCATAGAATAATCAAAATTTATATAGTAAAAAAAAATAACCTTTACCGTTGATTGAGAGACAAATGGTGATTCAGGATCAGAAATGAATAATGCAAACATTAATAAAGCGAAAATTAAAAATGCAAAAAATAAAAACACAGGTGAGTTAGGACTCAAAAATACGGAAATGGGGACAGATGACTGTCATCCCTAAAAGGATAAATTGAATTTAATGATGAGGTCTCTGCAAAAAAAGTATTAGATAAGGTGGTTTGTTTCCATTTCCTCATTCAACCCTTTAGGGGCCAAGCTGTCTAAACAAAAGATCCAATAGACTTTTTTTTTTGCATAATTGAATGAACTTTTCTTGGTCCGATAGGCTTCTGTCTACTATGTGTTCTATGGTGAATACTTCCAGGCACCTGAAGTCTTTTTTGTGATGTGTCAGAAAGTGGCTTGGTACACTGTGTTTGTCGTCGCCTGCTTTAATGAGATTCCTGTGTTCGCTAGAAGAACATGTAATGAACTGTTTAATGTGGAATACTTTGCCTTTTTTGTGCCATGCGTGATTGACTGGAATGTTAAACAGGTCCTTTTACGGCATTGAAAAATTCCAGTACGGTCATCGAAATAGGACCGGATGTCTAGTCTCCGAGATTTCTGTTGGGGATTAAATTTACTTGGGGCAATGAGGTTTTTTTAAGGTCCTGGCCTTTCTGAAGGTGATTTGTGGGGTGTTTGGTAATAAGTCGGATAGAACTGGGTCCAACTTGAGCACGTTCCAATGTTTGCAGATTATACTTTTGATTCTTTTGTGGTGGTCGTTGTAACCTGTGATGAATCTGACTTGGTTGTGTTCCTGAGAAAGTTTAGACTGTTTGGAAGAGGAAGGGGCTAGGTGTTTTTGGAATGCCTCTTCAAGTAGTACTTTGGGAAATCCTTTTGCCAGAAATGTGGTCATCAGTGAGTTACCATGTTTGATATAGTCTTCATCTTTGGTGCAATTCCTGCATAATCTTTGAAATTGCTCTCCAGATATGTTTTTGCGCCACAACAGGTGGTGGCAGCTCGAATAATATAAATACGAGTTGCCATTCATTGGTTTGCAGTGGTTTTGTGAGACAATTTTTTTTTCTTCATGTGAGAGCTCAAGATCGAGAAAACAAGCTTGTGGGGATCAATCACGTGTATAAAAACATAGGCCTAATTGGTTATCCTTACAATAGGCCACAAATGACGAAAACTGTTTGGTGAATCCACTCCAGATGATTATGATGTTGTCGATGTAACCGCCATAATAAATTATGTGCTGGGTGTAGGGGTTCTGCTGCCAGGTGGCTGACTCTTCCCAGTACCCCATCGTTATGTTGGCATAGCATGGGGCAAAGTTTGCCCCATGGCAGTTCCCTGGAGCTGGAGATAGAATAATTGTGTGTGAGATAAAACTCATTTCCTTCGATTACAAACTGAGCTTGCCGTGAATTAATGGAGAAATCATTGCATAGGAAATATTGCAAGGCTCTTAGTAAAACTTCATGGGGTATGGATGTGTATAAAGAACACACATCCAAAGATGCCCACAAATAGCCCTCTTCCCAGATGTATTGTTGGAGGGTGTCGATGAGTTGACTGGAATCTCTAATGTATGCAGGGAGGTTGGTAGCTATAGGTTGAAGAAATTGATCAATATAGTGGGATAGACCACTGATGAAGCTATTGGTGCTAGCTACAATTCGTCTTCCTGGTGCGTTTTCAAGTGGTTTGTGCACCTTTGGAAGATGGTAGAAGTATGGGGTGCTGACAAAATTGGATAGGATGAATTGTTTTTCTTTTTTGTCTAGCACTCCATCTTCAAAAGCATTTAGTACTAGGGCTTTTAAGGCTTTTTGGTATTCCGGAAGAGCATCCTCTTTCAAGACTGTGTAGGTATTCTTGTCTGAGAGGAGGCGGAGTGCTTCAGCTTTGTCCTTTAGGTCTTGCACTACTATGCTTCCGCCTTTATCCGCTAGTTTTATCACTATGTTTTTGTTAAATTGTATGCTCTTCAGGGCCTTAGCTTCATTTGAAGTTAGATTGGGACGCCTGTGATTCTTGACTTGGCATATGTCCTTAAAATCATGATAGACGGCTTGGATGAAGGTCTTTATATAGGGACCCTTAGATTTTTGTGGAAAAAAGGAGGATTTTGGTTTTAAATTTGTATGTTGTACGGGAGGTTCAAGGTACCAGTTGGCTGGCTGAGTGTCAGTATAGCCCTCTTCCCACAGTTCTCCCAATATGTTAATAATTGTGAAATCATTGTGGTTTTGTCTTATGTCATCTGCTTTGTCAATTGAACCGTTCGTGTTAGAGGGTGTGGTAGAATTAGAATTTTTCAAAAAATGGCGTTTTAATGTTAGTGTTCGTGTGAAGTTGTATAAGTCTTTGAAAAGCCCAAATTGGTTGGGGCCAGTGGAAGGGGCAAAGCTTAGGCCTTACCCCTCCAATATGGAGGGGTCAAAAGACTTCCCCTTATCAACACACAACATAGCCCACAGTCACTTCCGGCTTTACAATCTGCTGGGGGTTTCTTTCCCTTTAAATACCAATTGGTCCCGTCCCCTGATTTGACAAAGCGGCTATTGCGAAACATGTAGTCAGTGTGACAGGACCAGCCTTTCCCCACCAGCCGCACTGTCAGCATTGAGTACTCCTGGCTCTGCTTGTCACAGGACCGGTACGCACAGCCCAGCGAGTGATGTCATCAGCAATGCCACCAATCCTTCACACCAGGGCTACCCTCGGCACCCGAGACCGACTCTTCCGGACAGCAGCAGCCACGCAGCGCACACTGAGGGGCCTCCCCATCTTAGCCTGGCGGCACACTAGATTCGGCTCATTCCACCCTCATCTTCCCAGCCATGCCACATTCCCAGTGACAGACTGGAAGGGACCACTCCATCTTGGTACACCCAAACTCCGGCTCTCAAGTAGTGACCGGCTACTCTCTGATGTAAGTTCTGCTTTTTAATTTTTTTAATTCTTATAAACTGACAATACATTTTAAGACTATTTTTACAATGAACTTGGATTGTCCCAGAATCAATTTATTTCATCACCATGTTAACCCCTTGGGAAATGACCCACAACCCTCAGTGTGGTGATCAACCGTTTAAAACAACCATAACACCTGCATGGAAGCGCCATAAAGGATCCCTTTTTCCCCGTGCACGTGGTTAAGTGACCTGCCTGGTCAAGAGTGCTTCTGGAGACAACAGGGTAGGGTTAGGAGACTAACTCTGAGTTTAAAGACTATGCTTGGCCCAACTCTGCATGGGCTCAATGCTGACCCTCTTGCCTACTTGATGTATTGTAACTTCCATCCTTGTTGCTTGAGACTGCATATGTTGCAGCAGATGCAGTTGGAGATTCTTGTGAAACAAGTATCTTCATGCAAGTGGTACGCAAATAACTGTTAGATTTACCATGCTTGACACTCTGCAGGCATAAGCTGCAAACCACAACAGTGCTGTCAGCAGCAGATGTGTTGAAAAAACGCTCAGACTACTGAGCTATCTAAAGCAGCTGGGTGATAGCAGTGGCCTGTACCAATTGGGGAAATGCCATCCCATCTCAGTCCCCTTGTCAGGCTTTCAATTGCTTGAGGTAGCAGATGTTTCTGCAGATTCAAATGAAGATTCTTGTGGATTCGGGTTTGAGGTTAAAAGGGAGTGAAGAGGAGGAGTGAGGGCCTTTTGTTGCTGACTGATATCCTTCTTGCGCTGCTCACACCAATTCTAGTAAAGAATTAGATGTCTCCTTATGATATGGTACCTATTTGTCTGGTGAATTTACCACACATGACACACTACACGTAGAGACTATACACCACTATAGTGGTATTGGTAGTAAATGTGTTAAAAATGGGGCTTGCACCCATGGGGCAGTGCCATCCAGTGGAATAGGATTGCAGCTATCTTCTCAGCTATCCCCCGACAAATTCTGCCTTGCTTTTATTTTGGCCTCTACCTCACTTTCTCCCTATACAATCTATGGCACCTAGATAAGGTCTGCCACCTCATCATCCCTACCCTCCTTAGGACTCAAGCCCATTGGGAACATTCATGTCAATCAATGATCCCTTCCCGTTTTCTATTCCCGCTTTGCTCTTGGTGCTTGATTTCTCAATATGCAATAAAAAGAATTGAGTATTCACCCTCATCACAAGACTAATGGTGTGCTAAAATAATTCAGCCAACCCCTCTATGCCAGGTTGAAGGGCAATAACATAATTTGCTGTAGAGTAGAAGGAAGGGGATAGCTAATTTGCATTTTCTGGGGAAAATGTGCTGCTCTACATCTGGAAGGAGGATGAGGAAGGTTTAGTTAGCCACTCCAAGAACTCCGCTGTGTGCTCTGGCTGTATAGAATGCCCACTACCAGAAAAAAAATAGATATTCACTGCCTCTTGAAGGTGTGACCCGAACACTGCATTGTCCTGCAGAATACAGAACCAACTCTCCCTCTGCTAGCTGTACTTGAAGAGCCTTTGCCTTGTTCTTTAGGGCCCCCCTAATGAATACAGGGGAGTGCCTAACTTTATTGCACTTAAAGTAGTTGTGAACCTCTGATACGAAAAATGAGCAATGCATTGTCCTTCTATAGTATGTACTTGCCTCAATCAAAAGCATTGAGTGTGATTTCTATCTGCATTCTGGTTCATTTGCTATTAGCATGAGTCACTTTTGACAGACTGCTAACTAGAGTTGAGCGGACACCTGGATGTTCGAGTTCGTCGGGTTCGGCCGAACCTCGTGAAAACATTCGGGTTCGGCACCGAACTCAATCCGAACTTGACCCCGGACACTGAACACCATTGAAGTCAATGGTGACCCAAACTTTTGGGCACAAAAATGGCTGTAAAAAAGTAATTGAAAGGGCTAGGAGGCTGCAAAAGGAAGCAAAATGGGGGTACGAGTAGGACAAGTGCCCTGCAAACAAATGTGGATAGGGAAATAACTTAAAATTACATAAAAAAATAAAAAATTGGAGGTGGATGTGGAGTAGGAGCCTGGAGGTTGAGGAGGCGGTGACCATGGCGGTGTAGGTGGAAGTGGTGGTGGAGGAGGTAGCCAACACTGTTTTTTTTGTTTTTTTTTTTTTTTTAGAATTGGGGTAGCCCCCAAAATATTGAGACATAGTAAAAAAAAAAAGGATACCAATGGCTGTGTGAGGCCGGTCTAAAAATCTATTCTGCACAAGGTACAGACAAGTCTCGTGGGGTCCATGCCTGGTTCATTTTAATAAAGAATAGCTTGTCCACGTTGGCTGTGGACAGGCGGCTGCGCTTGTCTGTGATAACGCGCCCTGCCGTGCTAAACACAGGTTCAGACAATACATTGGCTGCAGGGCAGGCCAGCACCTCCAAGGCATAAAGGGAAAGCTCAGGCCATGTGGCCAATTTGGAGACCCAGAAGTTGAATGGGGCAGACCCATCAGTCAGTACGTGTAGGCGTGTGCACACATACTGTTCCACAATGTTGCTGAAATGCTGCCTCCTGCTAAGACGTTGCCTATCAGCTGGTGGTGCTGTTTGTGGTGGCATGCTGCTGACAAAGCTTTTCCACATTTAGGCCATGCTAACCCTGCCTTCTGAGGTGCTGGCAGTGCCACAGCTGTGTTGGCGACCTCTTCCTCCTCCTCCTCCTCTGCCTTCTCCTTGTGCTTCCACTGAGCCCCTGGTATCATTTGGGAATGCCCTCAGCAGCACATCTACCATCATCACCCGTAGTGTTTTTTCAAGGAGACAACACTAGGGATAGTAACACTGAAAACAGCGTCATCGGCACTGGCCATGTTGGTGGAGTACTCTAAACAACGCAATATGGTACACAGGTCTCGCATGGAGGCCCACTCTTTGGTGGTGCGTGCTGCAGCTGAAACTCCACTATTGCCTGCTGCTGCTCGCACAGTCTCTCCAGCATGTGCAAGGTAGAGTTTCACCTTGTGGACACGTCGCATAGGAGGCGGTGAGCAGAAAGGCCGAAGTTCCGCTGCAGCGTAGAGAGGCGAGCAGCAGCAGGGTGAGAACGCCGAAATCGCGCACAGATGGCCCGCACTTTCTGCAGCAGCTCCGACATATCTGTGTCATTTTTTAGAAATTTCTGCACCACCAAATTCCGCACATGCGTCAGGCAAGGGATGTGCATCAAACCGGCTAGGCCCAGAGCTGCTACGGGATTTCGCCCATTATCGCACACCACCAGGCTGGGCATGAGGCTCAGTGGCAACTACCACTCATCGGTCTGTTGTTCAATGCCTGTCCACAGCTGCTGCGCAGTGTGGGGTTTATCCCCCCAAACATATCAGTTTTAAAACAGCCTGCTGTCGTTTCCCCCTGGATGTGCTGAAGTTGGTGAAGGTGTTACGCTGAGCAGATGAGGAGGTGGTAGAGGAGGAGGAGGAAGCGCAGTAGGAGGAGGAGTCAACAGGAGACAAAGAGAAATGCCCTGCAATCCTCGGCGGCGGAAGGACATGCGCCAAATGGCTAGCCACCTCAGGCCCACCCGCCACTACATTTGCCCAGTGTGCAGTTAGCGAGAAATAGCGTCCCTGCCGAGCTTACTGATCCATGTTTCAGTGGTTATGTGGACCTTGCCACAGATGGCGTTGCGCAGTGCACACTTGATCTCATCCCCGACTTGTTTGTGCAGGGAAGGAATGGCTTGCCTGGAGAAGTAGTGGCGGCTGGGAACCACGTACTGTGGGACAGCCACCGCCATCAGGTTTTTAAAACTGTCCGTGTCCACCAGACGGAATGACAGCATTTCAAAGGCCAGGAATTTTGAAATGCTGGCATTTAGGGCCAGGGATCGCGGGTGGGTAGGGGGGTACTTCCTCTTTCTCTCCAGTGTTTGGGAGATGTAGAGCTGTAAGCTTCCACGGGACCGTGTGAAAATGCTTGGGGATGGTGGCATTGCTGTCACATGCTCTGTTTGCTGGGTGGCAGGTGACACTGGCACTGTAGAGGTGGAGGAAGAGGCCGAGGCAGCAGCAGAAGAGAAAGCAGGAGGAGGCCGAGACCTTTCTTGGATTTTGAGGTACTTATTCCACTGCAGCAAGTGCTTTAAATTTAGATGCCTAGTCATGCAGGTTGTGCTCAGGTTTAGAACATGTATGCCTCGCTTCAGGCTCTCATTGCACAGTGTGCAAACCACTCATGTCTTGTAGTCAGCACAATGTGTGAAGAACTGCCATGCCGGGGAACACCTTTGAGCTGCCTTTGGTGTGCTAGGTCCCAGGGTGCGGTGGGTAGTAGCAGGCGTACTGTCTAGGGGACGCTCGCTCCACTTTTGCAACCTGCTTCCTTTTTTTGTGATGGTGCCTCCAAACCACATCTTCCTCCAAACTGCACACATCACTAGCATGACCCTCATTCCATGTGGGGTCTAGGACCTCATCATCCTCCTCCACATCATCTACCACCCACCTTTCACCACTGCCCTCCATGTCAGTCTGCACACTGTGGACAGCTGCAGCAGTTGGCACCTGTGTTTCGTCATCATCAGAGACGTGCTGCGCTGGTGTTTCAATGTCCTCATCCTGCAACAGAAGTGGTTGGGCATCGGTGCACTCAATGTCTTCCACTTCTGGGGCAGGGCTTTGTGGATGGCCCACAGAAAGCACACCAGGAGAGTCATCAAAAAGCATAAGAGAGGCTCAGACTGCTTGGCTGATTTACAAGGGGCTGAGGTGAAAGACAGATGGCCATGGGGTTCAGGTGCCAACTCTGAGCTTTCATCAAGGGACCAGGTGGGGGACAATGTGAAGGAACTGGAGGCATTGTCAGCCACCCAATCTACTATCGCCTGTACTTGTTCTGGCCTCACCATTCGTTGAGCGCCATTCGAGCCTACCAAATAACATTGAAGGTTCTGCCGGCTACCTGAGGAAGGTGTTTGTGCTTGTGCGTGTAGCTGGCACAGATCGACCACGTCCTCTCCTTGCAACAGGAGCTTCAGCAACACCACCAACACCAGCAGCACCAGCAGCACCACGACCTTGTCCCTTATTTGAAGCTCTCCTCATTCTGGACAAAAATGTACTATGTAGCACTATTTATTAATACTAAAAAAAAGAATAATAAATTATTATTCTTTTGTTTTTAAAAAAAAAAGAAAATAGTAGATGCACTTTTTATTTTTGTGCAAGAAATGCACCGCTCACACCAGCAGCAGGAACCTATCCACCACTCACACCAGCAGCAGGAACCTCTCCCTACACCAGTATGAGATGATTTTAGAACGATAATCTGTCTTTCACAGCACCGACAGGAACCTGTCCATACTGCAGTATGAGATGATTTTTAGAGCAATAATCTCCCCCTCAAAGCACCGACAGGAACCTCTCCCTAATGTAGTAGGAGATGGTTTTATAACGATAAACTCTCCCTCAGAGCACCAACAGGAACCTCTCCCTAATGCAGTAGTAGATGGTTTTATAACGATAAACTCTCCCTCAGAGCACCAACAGGAACCTGCTCCTAATGCAGTAGTAGATGGTTTATAAAGATAAACTCTCCCTCAGAGCACCAACAGGAACCTCTCCCTAATGCAGTAGGAGATGGTTTTATAACGATAAACTCTCCCTCAGAGTACCAACAGGAACCTCTCCCTAATGCAGAAATAGATGGTTTTAGAACGATAAACTCTCCTTTAGAGCACTAACAGGAACCTCTCCCTAATGCAGTAGTAGATGGTTTTAGAACGATAAACTCTCCCTCAGAGCACCAACAAAAACCTCTCCCTAATGCAATAGTAGGTGGTTTTATGACGATAAACTCTTCCTCAGAGTACCAACAGGAACCTCTCCCTAATGCAGTAGTAGATGGTTTTAGAACGATAAACTCTCCCTCAGAGCACTAACAAAAACCTCTCCCTAATGCAGTAGTAGATGGTTTTAGAACGATAAACTCTCCCTCAGAACACCAACAGGAACCTCTCCCCAATGCAGTAGTAGATGGTTTTAGAATGATAATCTGACCCTCAGAGCACCAACAGGAACCTGCCCCTAATGCAGTAGTAGATGGTTTTAGAATGATAATCTCTCCCTCAGAGCACCAACAGGAACCTCTCCCTAATGCAGTAGTAGATGGTTTTAGAATGATAATCTCTCCCTCAGAGCATCAACAGGAACCTCTCCCAAATGCAGTAGTAGATGGTTTTAGAATGATAATCTCTCTCTCAGAGCTCCAACAGGAAACTCTCCCTAATGCAGCAGTAGATGGTTTTAGAATGATAATCTCGGTAGAGCTTAGACTATGGGAGGAGTCCGGAAGTAACGTGGGCCGCTGCCGTGGCGTCTGAGGGAGAGGAAGTCACCCCGCGGCGGGAAGGGAGGTAGCGAAGGAGGAGGACAGGGGGAGTCCGGAGCTACCAAGCAGAGGAGAAAGCTCGGAGGCAATGGCACGCCGCATCCCGGACCCAGCACCCATCTCCCACCAGTAGCTCTCAGCCAGACAGTCCAGTGGAAAATACGCCTGCATCAGCCTGCCGCATACCACGGCGGACGCCGCTCATACACCGCTCGCACAGCTCTCGCTGCAAGTCACTGCAAAATCCCTGCTAGACTGACCATCGGGAGGAGAACCGACTGGGAGGCATACAAGACACCAAGCTACAGTGTCACAAGGTACTACGGCACACTACAAGCACAGGTAAGGAGCTCCTGTGGACATTCAACAGAAGGTAGAAAGGACGGAGCTGCGCCTGGCAGAGGAGGAAGCGGGGAACAGCTGATAAGTATTACTTTACTTTCTAGTGTGCTTTTGTGTGAAGGTGAGACTAAGCTTGAGAAGAAATGGTGATATGGTGTCCTAAAGGTGTATGTTTCAAGCGGTAAAAGTACTGAGAACTGAGAACCAGGAGATACAAGACATGCAAACAGTAGGAGATTTAGCGGCGTTCTAAGCATAACAGGAGAGGTAAGGAGTGGTGAAGGAAGGAAGGAACAAGCGGGTCTTTCTTAAGACAGAGGCACTGGTGAACGGAGCGAGACAAATAGAAAGGGGCGTCTAGGGGAGGAATAGGGGAGAAGGCGAAGGGTCAGCGCTAAACCCTCAGACCCCCCCTCAGACCCCCTAGAGCCCCCCACCCCTAGACCCAAAAAAAAAAAAAAAACCCATACCCCCCCACTACCACACTCACATACTATACCCCACGCACAGCCTAAGCCCCTACAGGCACCAAGAAGGAGTAGGAGGAGACGGAGGAGAGACAGGGGGGAGTGACAAGGACGGGGAAATAAGCTACAGACAAAACCTGACAAATACCCCGACCAGATACGTGACATCAGACCCCCTGAGTCCAGATCCTCACTTCCGGAGCATACAAGATGAGAGGGAAAATGACAAGGGGAGGAGGAGTAAACCCCCCTAGGATCAGTGCCAGCCCCAGCACCATCAAAAAATACATGGTACAGGAGAGCAGACTGGATAGTCCAGAAAAGTCTTATGGAGCAAAAAGCAAACAAAAAGAATCAGCAAATAAAGGTCCCCAAAAAAGACAATCAACAGGGAAAGAAGCTGGGACTAGCCAAGGGCCACCAAATAATGGACAAGAAATAGAAGACATAGAAGAAGAGCAGCCAGAGGGCGTAGCAATGCCAACAAAACTGGAGATGGCCGAGATGTTCCAGAGGCTAGAGTCATCACTTAAAGGAGAGTTGGTGGGGCTACGCACGGACCTAGGACAGATTCTGAGGAGAGTGGATGAAACTGAGGAGAAATTAGAAGAACAAGAGGAAGAAATAAGGGTACTAAAGGAACAGATGTATGCCCTCCAGATAGAACAAAGGAACACAAGATATAAAATGGAAGATTATGAGAACCGCAGCAGGAGAAAGAATCTGAGGATAAGGGATATTCCAGAGAGAACAACAGGCACACACGAAGAAGAAAACCTGCAGGATGTCGTGGATAAAATCTTTGGGCAGATCCTGGGAAAATCAGAGGGAGACAAGATAGAGATAGAGAGAGCACATAGAGTCAGGAAACCCTCGGCCCTGGGGAAGGATATACCCCGAGATGTGATTGTCAGATTCCATAAGTATGAAGATAAAGAACAAATATGGAAAAAAATAAGAACGAAACCCACAAAATATGGAGAAACGGAAGTAAAAATATTCGCAGATCTAGCCATAGAGACAAGAATGAGAAGGAGGCAGCTGAAACTGCTGACAGAAGAAATGAGAAGGCTAGATATTAAGTACACATGGGGGTTTCCTGCCTGCTTAATAGGAACGAAAGATGGAAGATCAGCCAGACTAAGATTTCCAGAAGAAACAGAAGAGTTTTGTAAAAAACTGGACATACAGAAGCCGGTACTGGAGGGGGCGTGGGGGGGGAGACAGGAAGGGAAGGGGGACAGAGGGGGGGGTGCGGGGGAGGTCATGGCCGAAGACATACAG
>BLSH010374329.1:639514-654762 GCA_018402905.1 Glandirana rugosa | reverse complement strand
GTTTTTTTACTTGATTTTAATTTATTTTCCCTATCCCCATTTATTTGTAGGGCACTTGCCCTAGTTTGAAGATGATTTTAGAACAGTTATATGGCTTCTACCGTTAATTAATACTTTTCAGACACAGTTTGAAGATGATCCACATTCACCTCCATTTTTGCTTTTTTTAAGTTTTGATTTTTTAAAAAATATTTAACGTTATTTCCCTGTCCCCATTTTTTTGTAGGGCACTTGCCCTACCCTTACCCCCATTTTACTTCCTTTTGCAGCCCTCTAGGGCTTTCCAGGACTTTGTTACAGCCATTTTTGTGCCTAAAAGTTCGGGTCCCCATTGATTTCAATGGGGTTCGTTGTCCGTGCGATCGTTCGGGTTCCGTCCGGACCCGAACCCGGACTTTGTCCCGAAGTTCGGACGGACCAGCAGAACCCAAACTTCCAGAGGTTCGCTCAACTCTAGTTAACATTTATTTCATCCTGATTTGGGGAGTGTCTTTGGGTTGAAATTCTGCCATATGACCAGACCAAGCAGCCCCCACAAAGTCCCTTGCTCTCCAGCATAGGTGGCGCTCAAGCGCCGTGAACAAACGTTAACATATAAATGGCATGTAAGGAATAAATACATGGTAACAAATACATGCAAGATGAAATATAATCACTTACATAGTATAGATGAAATATAGGTATGCAGCAGAACGTGTCCCCCAGGTATAAAACAATGTCCCCTAAGATGCTTGTACTTCCTAGCCTCCCCAGCCCTACACTGTGGAGGGCATTTTCTATTGTCCCCATTCCCTTCATAGATATCTGTTTATGATTTAAGAAGTGAAGAGCCTGCCCCTGTTCAATATTATGGTTTTACCATATACAAGTACCTCTTTTTGCATGGTTGCTGTGAGAGAATAGGCATCCGTGCACTGGTTTTGTTCACGGCGCTTGAGCGCCACCTATGCTGCAGAGCAATGGACTTTGTGGAGGGCTGCTTGGTCTAGTTATATGGTAGAATTTCAACCCAAAGACACTCCCCAAAACAGGACAAAATAAATGTTAACTAATACTTCACTAAAATGAGGAAATTACTCAAGAAAAAATCTAACCTGCACTGGCATATCGAGTTTTTCAGGTACCACTCATCATTCTGTTCAAACACATGAACAGTTTGAGAACAAATGGCAAGAGCTAAAAAAATACTTAGCTAAACTGAATAAAGATATCATTCAGAAGAAACAAATTAAGTTTACTAAAGATAAAAATGCTTTTTCTGGTGGCTTCGCCTACCGATGGTCCTCCCCTATGCGGGGCAGAGGCCCGGCGCGAGGCGGAACACGTTACCCTAGGAAACAGGGAGACACTGCCCCATCAGAAATTGATGTTGAGTCTGACTCTTCTTTGTCTTCAGCAGCCTTTTGCTTGTTCCGCGGACAGTTATCCTCGCATGGGTTCTCGTCGAGTGGTGCACGTAAGAGAAATCTCAATGATGGAGGGTATACTTCCCCACATGCATCTAAACGCCGCCCTGATCACTTTCCCCCACTCAATCACAGCTTTGATCACTTTCGAGGTTCAGGTCGTTCTGTCACTGACACACACTTAGGTTCTATCACAGCACAGTCACTTCAGATCATGTAGAATCAACCTTCTGTTAGACCTAAAACACAACAGTCAAAAACTAATTCTAAATCACAATCCAAAAATACTACCTCTCTTTCTACACAATACATCCAATCACAAGGATCCACACAATCACAAGGTGTTTTTTTACCAAGGGTTCGCCAAGTGGAGGGAGCCACTCAATCCACTCTAGACCCCCATCTTACACGATTCAGTCTTACCACCACCCCCTTTGGACCCACCCAATCCTGCCTTGGATCCCAATCTCACCCCAGTACAGAGTTGAGTGTTATTAATTTAACCTCATATACATTTACCACCGACCAGATTAATGTCCTCAATTTGGGACTGAACTTTTGCCCTTCAGTAGCTATGAATAAATATGAGATCATCAAAGACCTGTACTTGTTCTCATGGAACCTTACTTACAAATTTTTGTTTGAGGAGGACGGAGTGAGAGTTGTGAGCAGACTAAAAACTTCTCTATGGCGAAGTGTAGAGCCCTTAGAGACCTGATTTTATTGCTTGAGGAAAATTCCTCCCAAGTGTCCACTGACGCCTCCCAGGAGACTACACCTGCACGTGAGTCTAAAAAAATTCCTGATCTCTCTACTAATTCCAATATTTGGACTTTCCTCACCGCTATGGTGAGTGATATCAAAAGGCTAAAAATTTCACATACACCCCATAACCTCACATAGTCCCTTAGGAGAATCCCTGACATGTCATCAAGAATTTGGATAAATGGGGGAACGTAGTCATCATGACCCAATCACAATACAAACAAATGTGTATGGATATATTGCAGAACAGGAATTGGTAACGCCCCTTATCCGTATCTAAAATGACTGGGTTATAGCAAAATGTAAAACTTTAATTTTGGGTGCATATCATAAAGGACTGATTGACAGGGGGCGTGGCGAACGGCAGAGAAGATAGCCGCATGATCCAGCAGCTCCGCTCAGCCACCTGGGACAAACAGCAATAGCGGGTACCTCAGCAACAGCACATCGACTCCTTCAGCTCCAATAGACCCCTGGAAGAGAGTGAGATGGCCCACAAGAAAAAAGACAGCTCACAAATCCAAAAGCTGGCCAGCTTCTTCCAGCCTGGCGCAGCGAGGCCTCACCAAAATGCGGCAGTCAGAGGCCGCAACAGACACGCGGAGCGGGAGAGGACGCCAAGAGCAAGGGCGGCAGTTCACAGAAAGCACACCAGGTGGGGAACCCGGACAGCGGTGACTCCCCAGGGTCCTTGTTAGAAGACTGTGCTGAGGGTTAATTGTATTTGATTGTTGTTTCCTCTAGTTCCTGAAGGAGCAGCTCTATTTGCACTTCCTGCTTCCTGTAGCAAGTGCTGTCTGATCTACAGCGTATAGTGTGTTTTCCTGAGTTACCTGTATCTGTTCCTCTGTTCCTGCGTCTGACTTTGCTGATTTCTGCCTGCACCGACCCCTGGACTGTCTACGACCACTCTCTTGCCTAGCTCTCCTGCACTTTGCTTGCCCGCCTGTTGATGACTTAGCCTGAACCCGACTATCCGCCTGCCTGCTCCTCTTGTACTGCACCGCCAGCCTGTTTCACGACCCAGCCTGTACGACCATTCTTCTAGTGCACGAGTGCACCAATGGACCTATACCATCACCAGTGACCCAGTCCAACCCTCGTGCCATCCTGCACTCCCGAGCCACCTGTCTACTCTACCAGGGGTTCCCGAGTCAGGGCCGTAGGGGAGGTTACCCACTGCATAAGTCAGACTCCTCCACCAGGTACGTAACAGTATCAGACAGCCATGCCTGAGTCTGCGCAGGGGGCCTCCCCAACGAATGAACTCTGCATGCAACTAGCCGGCCTCACTCAAGCGGTGAAGGCTCTCCAAGATGGCTACGTGCAGTTGGAAGGTCAACTCCGGGATCTCTCCGCACCACCTGCATCAGGGTCCAACCCGTTTCCTGGTCACATCCTCGTCACTCTGCCTATCGAGCCAGATGTCCCCCTTCCTGAACGGTTCACCGGTGACCGCAAGAAGTTTCGGGCATTCTGGAGTGCATGCGAATTATACTTCGCCCTTCAACCCAGCACCTTCTCCCGTGAAGCCACCAAGGTGGGACTGGCCATCTCACTGCTTCAGGATGGGCCCCAGGCCTGGGCTCACCGACTACTTGAAGAAAAGTCCCCGGACACCACCACCCTAGCAAGGTTCTTCCAGGCCATGGCACGTCTGTATGATGACCCGCACCAGACCGCTACTGCCGCAGCCACGCTCCATGTGCTCAAGCAGGGCGACTGCCCGGTGGAAGATTATGTGGCCGAATTCCGGCGCTGGAGCGCCGACACTGCCTGGGACCCCGCAGCCCTCAGTTTCCAGTTCCGGCTGGGCTTGTCCGAGTGCCTTAAGGATGAGCTCGCCCATGTTGGGGTTCCCCCGACCTTGAGTGATCTGTTGGATCGGGTCGTGCAGATCGACCGTCGACTACGGGAGCGCAATGCGGAAAGGCAGGCCACCCACCGGCGCCCAAGCCTCTCCCCCAAGGAGAGACTAAATTGTATGACCCACGATCTGTGCCTCTATTGTGGGGCCCCCGGGCACAGGATGCAAACCTATCCAGCCAAGCGGCCTAGGAGTACCTATCCTGTCAAGGGAGAAGTCCTGTCTTTGATCAGTCCTACGGCCCACTTGGCACTCACCGTGACACTTCAGCTACCTGGAGGTGATGTTCCAGTTCAGGCAATTATTGACTCTGGGGCCTGTGGTTGTTTTCTGGACTTGACCTTTGCAGCCCAACATCAGGTTCCTCTCCAGCCCAAGGCCCATAAGATGACCATCCACCTGGCCGATGGGTCCCCCATCAGTTCGGGCGTGGTGACCCACGAGACTATTCCGAATTTTAGCCCGCACTCCAGATGGCCATGCGGAGTTCCTATACCTGGACGCTATCACATCTCCGCTTTCCTCTATCATACTGGGGATCCCCTGGCTCCGGGCGCATTGCCCGCAGATCAATTGGGTCACTGGCAACGTGTCATTCACTTCTTCCTACTGCCTGCACCACTGTTTTCCGCCACTTGTGGATCTGGCCCCTACTGAGTCCAACCCAGACCCGGACGCTGATACAGTAACTCGCCAGGCCCTCCCTCCAGCATACCACGAGTTCCTGGATGTTTTTAGTAAGAAGGGGTGGACGAGTTGCCTCCCAACCGAGCCTAAAACTGCCCAATAGAACTACTTCCAGGGGCAGAGGTACCTTTCGGCAGGATATACCCGCTGTCCGAAGTGGAACTTGCGGCCCTCAAGGCACACCTGGAGGATAATCTGCAGAAGGGGTTTATCCGGCCATCTACATCCCCCGCCAGGGCAGGGATATTCTTTGTTGAGAAGAAGGACAAATCCCTTATACCATGTATTGATTACCGGGACTTCAATAAGATCACGGTTAAGAACCGGTATCCCTTGCCTCTGGTCCCTGAGCTATTCCAGAGACTCGGGTCGGCCAAGGTGTTCTCCAAGTTAGACCTCCGGGGGGCCTACAATCTCCTCCGCATCCGAGAGAGGGATGAGTGGAAGACGGCTTTCCGAACCCGATTTGGCCACTACGAGTATTTGGTCATGCCGTTCGGCCTGTGTAACGCCCCGGCTATGTTTCAACACTTGGTCAACGACATTTTCCGGGACTTCTTAGACATATTCATAGTGGTCTACCTGGACGATATTTTAACATTCTCCTCATCCCTTGAGGAGCCCCGCAGCCATATCAAGAGCGTACTGAGCCACCTGCGTCAGAATGGACTTTACACTAAGGCTGAGAAGTGCGCTTTTGAATGCTCTAGCATTTCTTTCCTGGGATTCATCCTCTCCACCTCTGGCATCACCATGGACCCCCAGAAGGTCTCTGCTATTGTGGAGTAGCCCTCACCAAGGACAGGAAAGGGGTGCAACGCTTTGTTGGCTTTGCCAACTTTTACAGGAAATTTATTAAGGGGTTTTCTTCAGTGATCGCCCCCATCACGCAACTCACTAAGCAGAATACATGCTTCCTGTAGACCACGGAAGCCCAAGCAGCCTTTCAGCAGCCAAAGAGGCTTTTTTACCTCAGCACCGGTCCTCAAGCATCCTGACCCCACTCTGCCGTACACTCTGGAAGTGGAAGCATCTGAAATGGCGGTGGGAGAGGTACTCTCACAGAGACAAGGGCCTAAGGCCACTATTCACCCCATCGCCTTCTTCTCCCAGAAATTAACGCCTCCAGAGAGAAACTATGATGTGGGAGATAGGGAATTACTTGCCATAAAGTCCACCCTGCAGGAATGGCGGTATCTGCTGAGGGAGCGGTGCATCCGGTTCTAGTGTTTACTGACCACAAGAACTTAGAGTATCTGCGGACAGCCAAGCGATTGAAGCCCCGCCAGGCCCGCTGGGCCCTCTTCTTTTCCCGGTTTCAGCTTCATATCACTTACAGGCCTGGGTCCAAGAATGTGAAACCAGATGCCTTATCCAGAATGTTCCATAAGACAGGGGAGTCGGGCCCACCAGATACCATCCTCCCATCCCAGAGCTTCTTACTTACCCAAGAGGATCTCCTCTCCCAAATTAGGCGGTCTATTGCCGGGTCTGTCTGTCCCCAGGACCCTAGGCTGACTCAACACGATGGACTATGGTGGCTGGGTGCAAGAGTTTTTGTCCCGGAAGGACAACGTCTGGTGGTGCTGGAATTGTGCCACGACCATAGGCTGGCTGGCCATTTCGGGGGGCGTAAGACCACGGATCTCCTGGCACACTCCTTCTGGTGGCCTCAGATGGCCCAGGACTGCCGGGAATACGTGAAGGCCTGTCCCACCTGTGCCCGCAACAAGGTCGACCGGACCAAGGCCTGGGGGCTGCTAAACCCACTACCTGTCCCTGAGCGCCCCGGTCGCATGTGTCCATGGATTTTATTGTAGAGCTACCTCCGTCAGCTGGATTATCCACCATCCTTGTAGTAGTGGACCATCTGACTAAGATGGCCCACTTCATACCCATGAGGGGCACACCTACGGCCATCCAAACTGCGGAAACATTTATCAAGGAGAACATCCGCCTCCACGGAGTCCCGGCCAACATCGTGTCGGACCGGGGAGTGCAGTTCACCTCTCGGGTCTGGAAAGCCCTCTGCTCGCTACTAGGAATTGAACTGGCACTCTCCTCCGCTTCTCACCCTCAGACCAATGGCCAGACGGAGAGAACTAATCAGACTATGGAGCAATACCTCAGGTGCTATTCATCCTTCTCTCAGGACGACTGGGTCTCCCTGCTGCCAGTAGCCGAGTTCGCCTACAATAATGCTGTCCACTCAGCAACAAACCAGTCACCATTTTGGGCGAATCTCCGCTACCACCCCTCGTTTCTACCCGACCTGATACCCGAAAGTGCGGTGCCCGCTGCTCAAGACATGGCCACCTTCCTGGTGAAAAACACCAAACTCCTGCGAGAGACACTATCCCGATCGCAGGAGTATAACAAACAGACTTTTGATAGAAGAAGGAGAGGGGAACTGGATCTGCAGCCAGGCGATCAAGTCTGGCTGGCCACCAAGAATTTAAAGCTCGCCTGTCCCTCCAAGAAACTGGGACCTAAATTCATTGGCCCCTTCCCAGTCAAAAGAAGAATTAACAGGGTGGCGTATGAGCTGAGCCTTCCCTCCTCTCTTCGGGTGTACCCCGTATTTCATGTGGCTCTGTTAAAGCCGGTAGCCCTGGACCAATTTCCGGGAAGGAGAACGACCCCTCCGGAGCCAGTCATTATTGATGGCAAAGAAGAGTTCGAGATCGAGTCAATCCTCAATTGCAGAGTGAGGAGAGGTGTGACACAGTTCTTAATTAAATGGAAGGGGTACGGGCCAGAAGAGAACTCCTGGTTACCCGAAGAGCACATCCATGCCAAGGAACATGTCAGATCCTTTTGGAGGAATCACCCGGAACTGAAGGCCCGGCTGGGCATCCGGAGGCTGCCCCTTGGGGAGGGGGCAATGTTAGAAGACTGTGCTGAGGGTTAATTGCATTTGATTATTGTTTCCTCGAGTTCCTGGAGGAGCAGCTCTATTTGAACTTCCTGCTTCCTGTAGCAAGTGCTGTCTGATCTACAGCATATAGTGTGTTTTCCTGAGTTACCTGTATCTGTTCCTCTGTTCTTGTGACCCGGATTGTCTGACTTTGCTGATTTCTGCCTGCACCGACCCCTGGACTGTCTACGACCACTCTCTTGCCTAGCCCTCCTGTACTTTGCTTGCCCGCCTGTTGATGACTTAGCCTGAACCCGACTATCCGCCTGCCTGCTCCTCTTGTACCGCACCGCCAGCCTCTTTCACGACCCAGCCTGTACGACCATTCTTCTAGTGCACGAGTGCACCAACGGACCTATACCATCACCAGTGACCCAGTCCGACCCTTGTGCCACCCTGCACTCCCGAGCCACCTGTCTACTTTACCAGGGGTTCCCGAGTCAGGGTCGTAGGGGAGGTTACCCACTGCATAAGTCAGACTCCTCCACCAGGAACGTAACAGTCCTCCTCACCTTCCACCCAAAGCCCTGCAAAATCGAGGCCCGCAGAGAGCAACAAGCGGAGGAGCCAAGTATGGAGGTAAGCCAGGGCCAGCCCTCAGCCAGCTAGGCACCACAAACCGCACCTGACCCCATAGACTCATTCCCTCCACTGGGACAGCCAATTTCTGACATAACTCTCAAGGAAATGTTATTGTCGCTCAGATCATCATTACAGTCAGATATAAGAGACTGTATTAGCCAATTCAAATATGAGCTCTATGAATTGGGTGATAGGGTTGCTCACACAGAAACACTTATAGAAGAAATCACATCCCCCTTTAACTCCATGGTGGAAGCTCATAACAACCAGGCAGAAGAGATCAGATGGTTAAAAGATAAACTATCTGATCTTGAAGACCGGGCAAGGAGGAACAATTTGAAAATAAGGGGAATATCAGAAAATGTGTCTCCAGACCAATTGCAGCAATATGTGGCAGAGCTATTTACCAAGCTAGCCCCAGATCTAACGTCTGCAGAATTAACAATAGACAGAATTCACAGACTCCCCAAGCCCTCCTTTCTTGCTTCTGATGTACCTAGAGATGTGATAATGAGACTGCATTACTACAAATCTAAAGAGATGATTACATCAATGTTCAAGAAAGCTTCAACCTTGCCAAAAGAATATACAGGCTTGCAATTGCTCCCTGACCTGTCTAGGCATACACTGCAGAAGCAGAAAAATTTAGTCACGATTACGAAAGCATTAAGGAATCATAATATTCCCCATCTCTGGAAATACCCAGCGACCCTGTCTGTCACGTACGGCGGCAATACGTCGACCATAACATCCCTGGAAGAAGGGCTTCAAAAGTTGTGCCAATGGGGCATTCTACCCACAGTGACACACTGCGCACAACATCACTCAGACACCTTACTTCTAAGAGAGGAGGAATGGCAGGTAGTGTCACGCAAACACCTGGCCAAAGCAAAATCCACAACTGGAGGTACCTGACAACATCGTTGTATACCCACAATCTGTCCCTGGCCAAGAGGGTAACAACATCCCAGATGGCCCCCACGGACATAACCACAGGCTTCACTGTTTTCGGATCAATGTTTAGATCCCTTTTTATGTTCCTTTTCTGTTTCTTACATTACAGTTTCTTGTACTCAGCTGCCAAGACCGACAGATCAAGACCAGGAACCACCATCGGAAGACCAGCATAAGACACCTATCTCCCATCAGGTACAACCATGCTTAAACTTTTTCACTCAGCATAAATGATCATCACCTGCTTGTCACTCAATGCCAATGGTCTTAACCATCCGGCAAAGAGGTTCTCTCTGTGGAAAGAAGCCGCCTCTAAGAAAGCGGACATAGTGTACAGGAGACCCATTTCCAAAAGTCGAATCATCCCATTTGTAAGTACAAAGACTTATCCTCACATGTTCATGGCCAATGGCCCCCAGAAGAACAAGGTAGTAATGATAGCCTTCAAACACACTCTTGATTTTAACCTAAAAAATTTGATATTGGATGCAGAAGGCAGGTACATTGTTCCGTTAACAATGGTAACAGTGTACGCTCCTAATACACACCAGTTAAGGTTTTTTCATAGACTTCTAAAAGTAGTATCTTCCAGTAAATATGGACATGTATTTATATGTGGGGATTTTAACTTGTTTAATGACCCTGTACTAGATGCATCCTCCAACACGAGGGGAGGAGGACCCTCACTAGGGTCTTTACTGTACAAAGAGGTGCTGTACGATGTTTGGAGGTGCCACCACGCACAAGAAAGAGATTATACATTCTTCTCCTCCAGACATCGTTCATACTCTCGAATAGACATGATAATCTCCAATGTGCCACTTCCTCCAGTATTTCGTATGTCATGTGGTCAGACCACGCGGCGATGCTAATATCACTGGAGGAACAAGGACCCAGAGACCAAGCATCAATATGGCGATGCAATGTTAAAACCTTACAAAATCCGAAATATGTTGAATGTGCCTCCCAACATCTCCGGGAATTCTTCCAACTCAACACCCCTTCAGTAGATGACCCCTGGACCCTATGAAATGCCCATAAGACATTCAAAAGGGGAATATACATTCAGCAAAACTCCAGGGCCAAGAAGGAGCACAACCAAAAATTACACAATGTAATATCTGAAATCCACTTATAATAAACCCAAACCAAGGTGTCCCCCACCTCTTTGACTTCAGATAAACTCCTCCAACTTAGGAACACCCTGCGTTCATTGCTTCTTGAACAATCCGATCATCAGTTATGTAAATTGAAACTTGCCTCCTATTCCCAAGCCAACAAAATGGGAAAGTACTTGGCCAATAGAATCAAAATCAAACAAGCTAAAATGAAAACTGAAAATGGTCAGTTTTGCTCGCCTACTCTACCCATTACAAACTATCCCCTTATTACTCAAACACAAGGATATTCAATCCTTGAACAAAAGTATTGCTAAATTCCTATGGCACCGCAAGAGACCACGAATAGCATTGACTAAGCTTTACCTCCCCAGGAGCGAGGGTGGCACCTGTCTACCTAATATTAGACTGTACAACCTGGCTTGCCTCCTAAGAATTGGCTTAGACTGGTCTAGAAATGAATCCAGATACGCTAACCCCCCCTTGGAATCTGCCTTATCACATCCGCTCTCACTCAAGGCCCTTCTCTACACGCCCTGGAAAATCCTTCCACCAAACCTACAGAACAACCTTCTGCTACGAGACACAATCATAGCCTGGAGGGAGATCCGGAAAATCCTGAAGGTCCCCACTACCATCTCCAGACACCTCCCCATTCAAGGGAACCCCAACTTCCCCCCTGGCTTGCACCACCAAGCTTTCGAGCTTTGGAACAGAAACGGTTTGACAACCTTCTTCAGCCTCTGTGACCCGACCACGGGAGACCCTCTCCCTTTTGACGACATAGCTCTAAAATACTCCATACCCAGACCTCATCTTTTTAACTTCTGGCAATGTGCTCACTTTATCCGCTCCTCCTGCAACGACAAAACGAAAAGATTCAAATCCTCACTGATCGACACCCTTCTGGCTTCGGGTTCATATACTATATCAGAAATATACAAACCCCTGCTAGCTAAAACAGCTACCCCGATCAATGCCACTTCCGTCAAAAACTGGGGAAAAGACTTCCCCCGACCCAGACCTTACAACCAAACTTCTCAGAGGATTCAACACCACAATCAATCTCTCTCCCTGCGAAACATGGAGGGAAACCCAATTAAAGATACTTCACCGAGCCTACAAACCAGCCCGAATGGATACACAGGACAGCTCCGTCATGTCCTGCCCTCTCTGCAGCCCCCGAAAACCCTCTCTTACACACCGATTTTGGTCCTGCCCGTTCATCACCAACTTCTGGGAGATGATCTCAAAGTTTATTTTCAGAATTACCCAACTCCAAATACTCAAGGACCCTCTCCTTATGGTTTTCGGCTACTGGGACAATCAAAAGTGGAGACCTCCGATACACATGGCCCTCCAACATAAGGACTGGATACTTATTTGCCTCTTCACAGCCAGAAAGGCGATATTAAAAAACTGGATCTCTTCTTCAACTCCATCTTTGTCCCAAATAAAACAGGAACTCATGACCCAGCTTCGGGGAGAAAAAATCCTTACAGACTTTAACCTTCCATCTGCAGCCTCCCGCTTCGAAAAAAGATGGAACACCTTCCTGAACTTCGCCTCCCCACAGGATACACCCCTTTCTCCCCAACTCCAGTTCTCGTAGTTCAGAGACTTCCCTGAAAAGGACACTGTCCTCAGCTGTCGAGACTCTAACAAAAAAAGAGGTGCAGTTCCCCCCCCACCCCCTCCCCTCCTTCCTTCCTCCCCTTCCCACTCTCTAGCAGGAGTCCATCCAGTTAATACACATTCCTCTGTTCTTTCTCTTCTGCTTTCGTTTACCCTGAATAAGTCAAAATGACTTACAGTTTATAGATACTTTCCATGTTGACCTTATATGTAATTCTGATTCATTGCTATCGGGAGACATGATCTCACCAAGGTACTTTATTGACGTTGATGTATGTTCATAATCCTATGTAATCTCTTGTTTATATTCAAATAAAACCTCTTTAAAAAAAAAAAATGAAAACTCCATACCTAATTCATCCACACCATTCTCATAAAATTATATACCCCCAAGAAATTGCAAATGAGTTCGCTAGGTACTATGGCTCTGTATAATTTAAAAACAGACGTGAGCACCCCCCAACCATCGATATCAGAGATACAGGACTTTCTGAAAAAATTCTCCTTACCCACTCACGATAGACCAGCTCCAGTATTTAAATGAGCCCATTACTCCCCATGAATTATCAAGAATTGTCAAATCCCTCCCGAATCGGATGTCCCAAGGCCCAGATGGCCTTCCCAATGAATATTTTAAAACACACTAAGAATTACTAATTCCCCACCTATTAAAAGTGCTCACTAAAGATACAACAACCTCCCCCCGGAGATGTTGAGAGCATATGTGATAACTCTCCCCTAACCAGGGAAAGAACCAACAGTGCCATCCAACTTTCGTCCCATTTCTCTGCTTAATTGTGACGTTAAGATATTTGCTAAACTGCTAGCCAAGAGAGTTATGAAGGTATTGCCCTCTCTGATCAAGAAAGACCAGACGGGATTCATGTCCGGCCGCCAGACCTCAGATGCAACCAGGTGAGTACTTAACGTGATCAGCCAAGCTGGAAACACCCGAACACCTTCTCTGCTCCTAGCTCTGGATGCAGAGAAGTCATGCGACAGGGTACATTGGGCATACATGTCCCAAGTACTGTCTAAATTTGGTTTCTCTGGCGCTATAGAGTCGGCCATATCCTCTCTATAGTCACAACCATCAGCACAAGTTTACATCTCAGGAGCCCTATCAGCCATTTCATATATCCAACGGGACCAGACAGGGTTGCCCTCTATCCCCGTCTATCTTTAATTTAATCATTGAACCCTTAGCAGAAACTATTCGCTCCCACCCATTAATTAAAGACTTCAACTTCCATAATCGCCAGCATAAAATAAATCTCTTTGCGGATGATATCATACTAATGCTCACTAGTCCCATGCAATCCTTAACCACTGCACATCAAATTCTGCAACGATTTAGTACCATCTCATATTACAAAGTAAATACTTCCAAGTCCACAAGTACTAGATTTAGGAGTACCCCCAAAAGTCAAACAACATATCCAGACCACTCTCCCATACCCCTGGAGCACCAAAGGACTAACGTACCTGGGCATAACCCTAACCCCTAAAGTGTCTCAGCCAATTTCAGCTAACATCCCCCCGATTCTGTCCAAATTATCTAGTGAACTAGATAGAATATCTAAAGTAGAGCTGTCATGGTGTGGCAGATTTGCGGCCTTTAAAATGAACATCCTCCCACAGCTGTTATACATCCTTAGAAACTTACCTATCCCAATTCCTAATAAATACATACTCAAAGTTAATGCCATCCTCACAAAATTCATATGGAAAGGCAAGAGACCAAGGTGCGCAAAGCTAACTCTCTCTCGTCACAAATCCTGGGGGGGAGCTGGTATGCCAAACATTCATAACTATCACAAAGCAACACAAATAGCTCCTTTAAAACAGTGGTTAACTAAGGAAGAGCCTCCTTTATGGGTAGAAATAGAAAGAGACATATCCCCCACCAAATACCTGTATTGGCTGCTGGTCACGGACCTCTGGACTTCATGGCCACTCCAATCCTTCTCCATCACGCTTCAAGCATCAATTAAAGCGTGGAGACTCATATCCTAAGACCACAACTCATATGACATCTCACAAAATATTGACATCCCGTTAACGATCGTCCTGAGTTCAATGATTCCCATGCTCCCTACTGCACATTTAATAGCCAAAGGTCTTAACACAATCTCCCAATTGTATGATAATACCAAATTAAAAACTGTTAGCACCATCCTAGGAGAATTCAAATTACCGCATACTGATACATTTAATATCACCAGAATCCTATCCTTTCTATCCAAACACCCTTTGGGTACCCTCCATATGAATGCCAAAATATGGAATCACTTACAACCATCTAACAAAACATCTAGAGACATCTCTATACTCTATAGTATCCTTCAGAATGATAATAATCTTCAGAAAACTAAACCCATGTATAAATGGGAAAAAGATTTAAAACAGTCTTTCACCACAGAAAAATGGAAGAAAGCCTTCCACTCTGTACGTTATTCCTCGCACTGTGAATCACATTGGGAGATGTCCCTAAAACTATGGAATAGAGGGTATTACACCCCTTTCAGGATGGCAAACTTTTAACCCGCACAATCCCCACTCTGCTGGAGACTGTGTGGGCAAGTGGGGAACCTCTTGCACGTAGTGTGGGAATACCCAGTCATTACGAGTTTTTGGAACCAGACCTTTAAACTCATAGCGCAGTGCACAGGGATCCTGACGAAACCTAACCCAGAGTTGGCCATCTTGAACATGGGGATAGACACATATCCCAAAATGTACTGGCAAGTAGTGACACACATTTTGATTGCAGCCCGGTCCCTAATATTTAGAGTTGAGCGGACACCTGGATGTTCGGGTTCAGGTTCGTGGAAAAGTTTGGGTTCGGGTTCAGGTTCGGTCCGAACTTGACCCCGAACCCCATTGAAATCAATGGGGACCCGAACTTTTGGGCACAAAAATGGCTGTAAAAAAGTCTGGAAAGTGCTAGAGGGCTGCAAAAGGAAGAAAAGTGGGGGTAAGAGTAGGACAAGTGCCCTACAAAGAAATGGGGATAGGGAAATAACAATAATCTGTCCCTTACAGCAACAGCAGGAACCTGACCCTATAGAACTTGGAGATGATTTTAGAACAATGATCTGTCCCTTACAGCACCAGCAGGAACCTCTCCCTATAGCAGTTTGATATGATTTTAGAACAATAATCTGTCCCTTACAGCACCAGCAGGAACCTGTCTAATAACAAGATTTTAGTATAATTTGACGATATCCCTCTCCAAGGACGACCACGACATTCCCTGTCTAATAACAAGATTTTAGTATAGTTTGACGATATCCCTCTCCAAGGACGACCACGAC
>BLSH010374329.1:623574-637208 GCA_018402905.1 Glandirana rugosa | reverse complement strand
AACACCGCAGGAGAAATGGTAGCACAGGCTTCCAGTATCCGTAGTTTCAGGTGCTGCACATCTTGTATCTCCACAGCATAGACAATTGCCTTCAGATGACCCCAAAGATTAAAGTCTAAGGGGGTCAGATCGGGAGACCTTGGGGACCATTCAACTGGCCCACGACGACCAATCCACTTTCCAGGAAACTGTTCATCTAGGAATGCTCGGACCTGACACCCATAATGTGGTGGTGCACCATCTTGCTGGAACTATGATGTCAGTGATAGGGAATTGCTGGCCATCAAGTCGGCTTTGGAGGAATGGCGGTACCTCCTGGAAGGAGCAGCTCACCCAGTATTGGTTTTTACTGACTATAAAAACCATAAAAAAAAACATATGCTGTGAAGATACGAGATGTGCAGCACCTGAAACTACGGATACTAGAAGCCTGTGCTAGCATTTTTCCTGCAGTGTTGCTATCAGTGTGTGAAGAGTGGGAGAAGAGGGTTGCATTGACAATCCAACACAATGGGCAGCACATTGAACACATTTTATAAGTGGTCAGAAACGTGTAAATAACTCATGAAAGAATAAAGTTACGTTAAAACCAAGCACACCATTGTTATTCTTGTGAAATTCCCAATAAGTTTGATGTGTCACATGACCCTCTTCCTATTGAAAAAACAAAAGTTGGATTCAAAATGGCCGACTTCAAAATGGCCGCCATGGTCACCACCCATCTTCAAAAGTTTCCCCCCTCACATATACTAATGTGCCACAAACAGGAAGTTAATGTCACCAACCATCCCCATTTTATTAAGGTGTATCCATATAAATGGCCCACCCTGTACAAACAATAACACAAAAAAATACAAGAATAGCCAGCATAAAAAGAACCATGTTGGTGGGAGAATATTTATACAGAATATTAATTCTTAATGCGACACTGCCATTAAGGACCCATACTAGGTGAAGCTCACAGTGCCATCTAGTGGATGGAAACAATGATGGTAGATTGGTAAAAAAACCCCTCATTTTAATTATACAAATATCAAAAATATGAATATAAAAACATATCATCAAAAATAAGGTATCTAAAAATTCATAAAGAACAGAAATACAATAAAATAAACAAAAAATACACAAAAATTAAAATATATAACCCCTAGAGTGTACAGCTGTTGTTTATAAATGCATTGATATCCCAGTCGATGTTTAAACCATGTGGCCTATAGGATTTGAGCCAAAAGATCTATTTAGTCTCAAGTCTTGAGATTTCCCTGCTAATATGGCTACCTCTCCAATGTGGATTATACTCTTCTATAGCCATAAAGGAGGCCCCTCTCAAATCTCTGCCATGATAGGTATCAAAATGCCTAGACAGGCTGTGCTTGGGAATGCCTTTTTGGTGTTGGCTATGTGCTCCTTCATATGCACCAGGTGCACCTAGTGTGCCCAACATAATGCAGTCCACATGAACACTTGATCATATATGTGTGTTTTTTATACAACACAATGCTTGTGCTGTGTAATTTGGCACCTTCTATCACCTGAAATACGTAGCTGATCCTGCCTGGTTCTTCCCTCCCCCTGTAAACTGACCATGGTGATCATGGTTGCTGAGCCCTGACACCGTGGTCAGTTTACGTGCCTCCACCATCCGCAGCTCTCCTGTCCTCCTCTGCCCTCCTCTCCCCCCTGCCTCCCTGCCTGTCAGCTCGTGACAGTGCCCACCCCCTCCTGCTGCTCAAATAACATTGAATGTTTCATATAATCCTGAGTGTTTAATTATGCTATGTGCCCCAGTCTCTGTGTTTTACTAATAAAATGTTGTTCGGCGCTCACATGACCAGCTGCCTCTCTCCTCTTCTTGTGCCGACTGATGTCAGTGGGGGATTCTCAGCCCCTCCAACTCTAGCTGTCAGATGGAGAGGGGAGAGAGGTGGCCAATTACGTGAGCGCCAAGCGGCGCTCTCAAATCAGGTATAGACAACATTTTTTTATAAAACACAGAGACTGGGGCATATAGCATAACAAAACATACAGAATTATATAAGGATGTCACAGTGGCTTAACAGCCACTTTAGACTTCATGCTGTTTATTTACTTATTTTGTGTACATTTTTATTATATTCACTGGTGCTGCATCATTTCATGATATTCTAACTATATTCTGTATATACTGTACATGCTGCACTTTCCTTTTACAAACATTGAAAGAGACACATTTTTATTGTAGTATAAGTAGCTAGCTTCACTCACCAAACAATGCATAAAATGATGAGTGTTCCCAAAGCATAGGTGTAACCTTAAGAGGCCCACAGGTCTATGGCCGTTAGGCTATAGGCATGACCTTAAGTTGGTATGAGCTAAAGCATAATAATCATTAAACTATCTTCTGCTATGTCAATGAATAACCACTCTTTGGCTATTGGGTCTAAGTGACACATTTTTAATAAGTATGCATTTCACTATAGGATGCGATAAATAATCTGACTAATGTGAACTATTATCACAAACAGATTTTATTAATGGCACAAAGATTATGACAACCAGGATGAGAATGTTTTTGATATGAATACACAATTCTGTGACAGCAGCCCATTAAAATGTCTCTTATATGGCATACAGTTGGAGCTCAACAAGCATTATAATGGGAACCATTAGCATGAGTGCCATGCTAATTAATATGTTTATTGGGGTTATTAGAGTTTAATTAGTGTGTTTATGAAGGTCTGTAATGGATTTTGGGAGGGTACCATAAAACTCTCAATTTTTTATTGGGGGGGTAGTGCAGGCTTCTTTTTCTTGTAAAAAAAAGGATGCAGTCCACATGCTATTTTGTACAAAGGAAATGAGGCTATCAGGAAAATGTTATTTACCAGCAATTATATGGCTTTTTATATACTTTTTACAAAATGTCAGTTTAACTGCAGTACTTCCTTCACATCTTTCAGGTGTGCCACTTCACAGACTGGTTCAGGGCCTCCCCCAAGCATGTTATTTAACCACTTTAGTTCCGGAAGATTTACCCCCTTCATGAACAGGCCATTTTTTGCGATACAGCACTGCGTTACTTTAAATGACAATTGCATGGTCATTAAGGGGGTAAAACCTTCCAGACCTTAAGTGGTTAAAGTGACCTCATCCCCCTGTGCTTGCATGCAGTGGTGAACGTATATGTAGATCATGTAGATTCTGAGACGCCTCAGAAGACGCTGATAATGAAACGCGTAAGGCGGAGCCAGACTAGCGTCATACGTCACTTCCGGTTTCGGCTGTACGGGCTGGGGGAACGCAAGCCGTTGCACAGAAAGCGTGCAGGGCTTCATCAATATGCTAGCAGATCGTTCCCAGCACCAACCGATCCAGTGAGGCAAGAGGATATATTTTGCAATTTTTTTATCAGTTTTAACCACGTCTTTTAATATTGACTTTGGATAAATAAAAAACACAGTTTTACAAAAAAAGGGATTACGCTATGGAATCTTTCTTCTTCTTCTCTCCCATATCTGGCCACTAACAACATATGTTGAGGACATTGGAGATATCATCACCAGGAGGTTAAGGGACCCTACTATTACTTGACAGGCGTCTATGCGATTTACCCCTGCAGGGGTGGTGCCGTCCTTAAGTGGGGTGTCCCTAGGGGAGCATGCGTGACAATTACTGGATGAATTTATTTATTGATTTATTACATGACTGAATTCCAACGTTTCATAATATTGTGCACATTAGGGATTATATTGCATATGTGAACTATTGGACCAAACCATATTCTTTATTGCACTGTGCACTTTAGGGGATTGAACTGTATTTTTGAACTATCACTTTGAATGCCTTAGCACTTTGAACTTTTATTATTACTTATTACTTTTTATTATTTGCACTTATTTACTTGCTTCCCTAACAGTATTTATCACGGTTTATATGTATTGAATTATATAGATTATCTGATAGGGTCCTGTACCAGTCCCCTATCCACTGCTTTTTGCATTTGTTTTTTCACACTGTTTTTGTCTACATCATAATTCATTTTTTATTGGAGTATATATTGGACACATGGATTTGATCATTCAGAGTCAGTAGTACATACCTTTTACTCACCAACCAGGACACCCATCTTTATTATCCCTATTTTTCTATTAGACACTCAACCTTCAATCTTTATAATAGCAAGCAGCACCAGGCCCAGTAATTACTTATCCACCTTATTTACTTCCCCCTGATTGGGAGGAATCTACTGGAGGGCAGCAGCTTACATTGGGACACATATCTTAGCACCCCAGATAGCCCTAAGCGCAGTACCCACCCCTCTCAAATGCAAAAAAAAGGTTTTAAAACAATCGTTTTTTCAGGAGCAGTGATTTGAATAATGCTTAAAGTGAAAAAATAAAAATAAAATATTCCTCTAAATATTGTGCCTGGGGGTCCCCTTAGTATGCCTGTAAAGTGGTGAATCTTTGTGATGTTTAGAACAGTCCCACAGCAAAATGATATTTCTAAAGGAAAAAAGTAATTTAAAATTGCTTGTGGCAGTAATGTATTGCTCCTGGCAAAATAGATAAAAAAACACTGAAAAATTTGCGTGGGGGTCCTCCCAAAATCCAAACCAGGCCCTACTGGTCTGGTATGGATTTTAAGGGGAACTCCGTGCCAACATTTTTTAAAATAAATGGCGTGGGGGTCCCCAAAAAATACATACCAGACCCTTATCCAAGCATGCAACCTGGCAGGTCAGGATAGGGAGGGGATGAGCGAGCAGCCCCCCCTCCTGGACCATACCAGGCCACATGCCCTCACCATGGGGAGGGTGCTTTGGGTCCCCCACCAAAGCACCTTGTCCCAATGTTGATGGGGACAAGGGCCTCTTCCCAAAAACACTGGCTGGTGGTTGTCGAGGTCTGCGGGCGGGGGGCTTATCGGAATCTGGAAGCCCCCTTTAACAAGGGGGCCCTCAGATCCTAGCCCCCCATGTGAATGTCCCTTAAGGGTTACCGAGAGCCTCTCCTCAGCACTGCTTTTCCATCTTCCACTTGACTCTCCTGCTGGAATGGCCCATGTCTATTTATGAGGTTGCCTCAGTCCCCTGCCAGCCCATATCTAAGGACTGGCTGAGGCCTCAAATATTCATGGCAGCTTCTCCTAACCCCAGCTCTCTAGTTCTAGAAGGTTTTCCAACCTTCCAGACACCAGGGGGAGGCACCAGAGAACTGCCAGGATGAGTCATACAACACTGGCCTCTAGTAACCCTGACCCAATT
Organism: Glandirana rugosa; assembly: GCA_018402905.1. Taxonomy (NCBI): domain Eukaryota; kingdom Metazoa; phylum Chordata; class Amphibia; order Anura; family Ranidae; genus Glandirana; species Glandirana rugosa. The sequence continues at coordinate 631,963 of BLSH010374329.1, read as the reverse complement.
CAATGGCTCAGGTTATTCCTGACCAGAATATGCTTTTACCTACTCTCAACTCTAAAAGCACACACTAGAGGGTGCTACCTTTAGACAAGCTGACAAGACACCAGGAAGTGTGTGTGCAGGCTAATACGTTATACCAGAGTAAAAACCAGGTGAAAGATGGTCCAGTATAGAAGGTAGGTGGCAGCAGTCAATTCTTTGCATAGCAGCTAGCTGTAAGAGCAAATATGAAATTTGATTTTAATAATTTTTTTTCCAATTTCTTATAATGGCTTAATACTACCTACCTGCTCCTTTTTGTTTTTCCCTACTTCACTCACTTACAAAAGCCTGAACTGTGCCCGAATTTAGTTCCCTGCTCTGTGCCTGGCGCAAAGTGAATATTTTGGGAGATTTGGAGAGGTGGAGAGAAATTGCTGTGATATAAACAAAAAGAGCCCAGTCTTTTTATGTTTTGGCTCAATGTGTCACAACTAACCACAGTGTAACAGGATAGCAGCTTTGCCTCCTTAATTTCTTCAATTGACATTGGTAAGTATTTCATTAGGCACATGGAAGCATCCATATTTGTTTGTCGGTACTTGCATGACCCTTCCCCCTAAGATAACATTTGCCTCCAAATGTATCCTTCCCTTTTGAGTGACTGTCAGGCCCACAGCTTTGAACAATGGCCCTGTCTCTTTGCTTATTGAAGGGGCATGAAGATTGTAGCCTGGCTCCGACTCCTGCCTAGGTTAACTCATGTATCATTTGACTCTAACAGTATCAGATTTTGGTACCATCAACTATGATTTTTTTTGATTTGTGTTTCACTAGGGAAAGATTTTGCATGATAATATTTAGCAGTCTCGGGACTTCAAAATGTTATGGTGGCACCTAAATTGGTTTTATAACCCAAAAATTCTGCATATATGTGCTCTGCTAAAGGGAGGATTCTCAGATGAGAAAAAAATGGCAATTTTGTTTCAAACAGTGACATACTAGGAAATGCGCAGATCTCAAAATTAATCTCACGTATCAGTAGGTCAGTACTAGCAAATTTCAAAGCAGTGTGACAAACAATCCATGCCACTTATTGATGGAGTATATCTGCCACATAAAATCTCGAGATTCTTAAGGTAAATGGGTGGCAGGGAGAGGTCTGTAGGCAGCAAGGGGTTAAGTATTGGTCACACCTTGCTCACCAGCTGGGGTATAATTTTGCCTGACCTGGGAGTAATCAGTGGTGATGCTGAGAGAGAAGGAGTAGGCTGTAAGTGAACATGCCTGCAGGACTGAAGCAGACCCAGTGAGGTCTATCCGTTAACCAGGAGGCTTTTATTCATGTAATGGACTTTTTGTATTGGGACTGTTTTCTAGCCCTGTGAGGGAAGCCATTCTGTTATCCTTATTTGCTGATCCATGCTGAAAGGCAAGTTTGCTGGCTACACTGTATATCTGTAGTTAAAAGACTGCATTGAAATAAGCTGTGTGAACATTGTGTCAGTAGTGTTAAAAGGACAGCAGAGTGTAATTTGTGAACCTGCAGCATGGAGAACTTGGTAAAGGCCTTCCTCCAGAGTAATGCTGCACAACAAGAACTTAATAGACTGTTGGCTGCTTAGCAGCAACAAGCCCAAGCAGCCAACCAGCAAGCTATGGCTGCCCTGGCACAGACAACTGGGGCTCAAGGGGTTGCTTTGGCTCAGGCAGCTTAGAAAGACTTACAGGCCTTAGCAGAAGTACTCAGGCGGATGCCAGCTCAGACTGCAATTGTCTACACAGGGTCCCCTGGTGACACTCTGCCAGGCACCAAAAGTCACCTTCTACAAAAAATGACATTCCAGGATGATGTGGAAGCCTTCCTATGTACTTTTGAGAGAACTGCTGAGGGGCAGGCCTGGCCTAAAGACCGCAGGGCTGTGCTGGTGACTCCCAAAAGGTATACTTTGACTTGTCTGCTGAGGATGCCTGAGATTATGACATACTAAAAGCTGAGAACTTGCGGCATCTGGGCGTCACCACGGCAGTAAGAGCACAGCGAGTGCACAGCTGGAGTTTCAAGGCAGATGGATACACCAGCTCCCAAATGTATGACCTAATCAACCTGGTCAAAGGGTGGCTGCAGCCTGAGATACTCACAGGGCCCCAAATAGTGGAAAGAGTTGCAATGGATTGGTTCCTGAGAGCACTAAATCCTGAGTTGCAGAGGTGGGTGAGGCAATCTGATCCAAATTCAAAGGATGTTCTGGTTGAGCTGGTGGAATGCTACTTGGCGGCAGGGGACCTGGTTGATGGGTCTGCAGTTTCACAATTCCTGATGGTCAAAAGACCCCCTCCTGTGGCCGCCCGGTCAACTCCAGTAACACAGTTGGCAAAGCCGAAAAGATGAAGTCCTGAAAGGCCAGCGAAATCTTCAGAGCATCACCCCCTGTTGAAAGACCCCGTCTAGGAAGCCCCAGAGGAAGTGAGTGGGGTCACATTGCTGCCAAGTGTCCCTTGAACCCTGACCCTATGGAATGTGACATAGTTTGACGCATGTACCTGTTTGCTCGCCTGGGCTTGGTTACTGATCCAAACATGCCAAGCTCTGTGGTAAAGATAAGGGGGAAAAGTGTATGTGCCCTCCTGGGCTCTGGAAGTCTGGTCACTCTGGTCCATACCCGGCTGGTGGACCCTGAACAGCTGACCCAGCATCAGGTAGGAGTGTTATGTATGCATGGTGACTGTAAGAAATGCTCTACAGCACTGGTAACCTTTGAAACCAGCTCAGGATCTGTTTGCAATGAAGTGGCTGTGTCTCCTATCCTGTTGCACAGTGTAATATTGGGGAGAGACTTTCCACTGTTCCAAGAACTTTGCAGTGTGAAAGAGAAGGGCCTTGAGCCTGGACTTCCTAGTGGGACTGAAGGGGGAACCCCAACCCCTTTAAACCAAAGGTTGATGAAAATTCTGTACGGGTGGCCCCTTATGAAAGTCTATGCGGGTGAACCGGAGATGACTACTGAGATCCTAGAGTTGCCCGGCATGCTGGAGCTAGAGGTTTCTTGGGACCACCCAGTTACAGGATCCTACTCTTGCACAAGCCTGGAAAAATGTGAAGGTAAACAATGGGACCCCGGTAGCCTCGGGGCTGGAAAATGTGTTTCCTCATATGGCGGTTAACCACGACATGTTGTATCGAGTTGAAAAAATTTAGGGTGAGGTTGTGGAACAACTTATAGTGCCTGGCCCCTATAGGAGGACAGTGCTGAACCTGGCCCATACACATCCCCTGGGTGGCCATCTGGCCTATGAAAAGACAAAAGAACGTGTCATACAACGTTTCTTCTGGCCTGGGATACATGCCGAGTGGCGACATGAAAAATTATTGTGAGTCATGTCCTGAGTGTCAAAAGGTAGCCCCTATGCCCCATTACTGTAACCCACTGGTACCATTGCCTGTGATTGAGATTCCTTTTGACTGAATTGCCATTGATCTGATAGGGCCAGTAGTTAAGTCTGCCAGAGGCTATCAGCACGTACTTGTCATCATGGACTATGCCACCCGGTATCCAGAGGCTGTTCCCTTAAGAACCATCACCAACGAGTTGTTCCACATGTTTACCCATACTGGAATCCCAAAGGAGGTTCTAACTAGGGATGAACCGAACACGGTTCGCACCAGAACATGCGAACAGACAAAAAGTTTGGGTGAACATTCGAACACCATTAAAGTCTATGGGACCTGAATATGAAAAATCAAAAGTGCTCATTTTATAGGCTTATATGCAATGTTATTGCCCTAAAAAGTTTATGGGGACCCGAGTCCTGTCCTGTATCAATGAAAAAAAAAGTTTTAAAATCAATAGTTTTTTCAGGAGCAGTGATTTTAAGAACGCTTAAAAAAGAAAAATTCCTTTAAATATTGTGCCTGGAGGGGTGTCCTTAGTCTGTGTGTAAAAGGGTGCAGCTCTGTGAGGTGTAGAACATGGGGAGTGGTTTACATATTAAGGGGAACCCCGTGCCAAATTTAAAAAAAAATTGATGTGGGGTTCCCCCTAAAATCCGAACCAGACCCTTATCCGAGCATGCTGTCCTATTGTGTAAAATAGCTCTTTTCTTCTTTCTTCCTCCTTCTCCTGGCCCGGTCCTTGTTCTGGTCATCTGCTTCTTCTTTTAGTCTTCTTGCTTCCTCCCTTCGTCTTCAATCTTAATCTTCTTCTTCTTCTTTCACCGCCGCTGCTCTCCCTCACTGCTGCAGCCCGGCCCCTGTGCATCTCCCAAAATGGGCAGTCTTTACAATGACAGTTCTTTTATAAGAAGGGACGGGGCCACCCGGTGACGTAAATGGGTGACCCACCTTCTCTGACAGCGCATGATGTCAGAAGGGGACAGGTTCACTCAGTTACGTCACTGGGTGGCCCCACCCCTTCTTATAAAAGAACTGTCATTGTGAAGACCACCCATTCTGGGAGACGCGCAGGGGCCGAGCTGCAGCAGCGGGAGAGCAGGGGCGGTGAAAGAAGAAGGAAGAAGAAGATGGAGATTGAAGACGAAGAGAGGAAGCAGAAGACCAGAAGGACAAGGCCAGGAGAAGATGGAGGAAGAAAGAAGAAAGAAGAAAATACCTATTTTACACAATAAAGGACTTGCCAAAAACTGCCTCTTGTTTTTTTACCACTATACTGCTTTTTTGGTGAATGGGTAGGGGTGCAATGTACCCCCTACCTATTCACATAGGAGGGGTCGGGATCTGGGGGCCCCCTTATTAAAGGGGGTTTTCAGATTCTGATAAGCCCCCTGCCCGCAGACCCCCACAACCACCAGCCAGGGTTGTGGGGATGAGGCCCTTCTCCCCATCAACATCAGGACAAGGTGCTTTGGGGGCGACCTCAAAGCATCATCCCCATGTTGAGGGCATGTGGCCTAGTATGGTTCGGAGGGGACGCTTGCTCGTTCCCACCCCCTCCTGCCATGCCAGGGCTGCGTGCTCGGAAAAGGGTCTGGTTTGGATGTTGGGGGGACCCCACGCCATTTTTTTAAAATTTGGCGCAGGGTTCCCCTTAAATTCCATACCAGACCTGAAGCGTCTGGTTTGGATTTTGGGGGGGAACCCCGTGTCATTTTTTTAAAATTTTGGCGTGGGCCCTGCTGTAAATTAGTTAAAAAATTGTGATAAAATCCCCCAGTCAAACAGGTGGCGAAAAATTGGGCCTTGGGTGCTGGCGGTGCCAGAACACTGTAGCCCCTTGCAGTTACTCTTGTTGGACGGAGGAACTAGGCCTGATGTTGTAAATTAGTTTACAAATTGTGACGAAAGCCCCCAGTCAAACAGGTGGCGAAAAATTGGGCCTTGGGTGCTGGCGGTGCCAGAACACTGTAACCCCTTGCAGTTACTCGTGTTGGACGGAGCAAGGGCCCTGCTGTTTAAATTAGTTTAAAAATTGTTATGGCATGCCCCTGTAAACCAAGTGAAGAAAAATTGGGTGTTGCTGGTGCCCTAAATACAAACTATGGTTCTAGATTATGGACAGGAGGAATAGGAGGAGTGGCAGTCTTCAAGGGATCCCAGATCCCTAGAAAATTTATTCAGCTGCATCAGCATCAGGAGCTTGATAGCTGCTGATCCAGGACTGATTCATTTTTATAAATGTGAGCCTATCAACTGAGTCTGTGGACAGGCGCACTCTTTGATCAGTTATGAACGCTCCAGCAGCACTGAATGTCTGTTCAGAAAGCATGCTGGATGCAGGACAGGCCAGTAGCTCAATTGCATATTGAGCAAGTCTTGGCCAGTGGTCCATCCTCAAGACACAGTAACTAAGTGGATGCTTAGTTGGAAAGGTCTGCAAGTTTGCTCTTGCAGCTATATATTGCTGCCCCACATAATGCATACGCTGACAATGGTTGCTTGAACCTATCTGACCTGGGTGCTGAGGAATGAAATTTTTTTTAAAGGTATCGCTCAGCCGGCCACCTTCTCTGCCACTCTGCCTCTGAACGACTGAATCTTCAGAAACACGTTGTCCAGGGCAGGCAACAGGACATGGTAACTTCCCAGGGTCTGGAAAGGCATTGCACAAACTTTTCTTCAAGGTATCCTGCAGATGTTTCATCCTCTGCACCCTCTGCACAGGCAGGATGAGTTCTGCAATTTTACCCTTGTAACGTGGATCAAGGAGGGTTGCCAGCCAGTGATGATCCCTCTCCTTGATAGCACAAATCCTAGGGTCTTTTTGCAGGCTTTTCAGAATCAGAGAGCCCATGCGGCATAAGTTTGAGGAGGCATGAGTGTCCTCCGGGTCACTGAGAATGACATTATCAAGAACTACCTCCTCCCAGCCACGTACAACTCCTTGGGTTTCTGGGGCCTGAAAACCATGATCCCTTGAAGACTGCTGTGTATTATACTCCACATCCATGCTGACACAATCCTCCTCCTCCTCCCTTGTGTTTGCTGGCTCTGCAGGAATGCTCTCTGCATAAAGGGGGCCTTGAGAGGAAAGGAAGTCCTCCTCTTCCTCCCTCTGTTCTGCCTCAAGTGCCCTGTCCATGATTCCACGAAGCGTGTGCTCCAGAAGGAATATTAGTGGGACAGTGTCACTGATGCATGCATTGTCGCTGCTCACCATCCTTGTTGCCTCCTCAAATGGTGACAGGACAGTGTATGCATCCTTGATCATTAGCCACTGACGTGTCATAAAAAAGCCAAGCTCCCCCGAGCCTGTCCTGGTGCCACACTCACAGAGGTACTCGTTGATGGCCCTCTGCTGTGCGTGCAGCCGCTGCAGCATTGTCAATGTTGAGTTCCACCTGGTGGGCATGTCACAAATGAGGCGGTTGTTGGGCAGGTTGAATTGCCGCCGGATGTCAGCAAGCTGAGCACTGGCATTGTATGAATGCCGGAAATGACAACAGACTTTTCTGGCCTGCCTCAGGATATCTGGTAAGCCTGAGTACCTGGTCAAGAAACGCTGCACCACCAAATTCAGGACGTGTGCCAAGCATGGAACATGTGTCAATTGTCTCAACTGGAGGGCAGAGAAAAGGTTGGTGCCATTGTCGCATACAACCATTCCTGGCTCAAGCTGCCGTGGCATCAATCACCTCTGAGCCTGCCTGTGCAGAGCCGAAAGAATTTCTTCCCGAGTGTGGCTCCTGTCCCCAAGAAAGACTAACTCAAGAACCACATGGCATCTTTTAGCCTGACTGCTTGCATAGCCCTTTGAATGCTTAAGGAGCACTGCAGGTTCAGAGGACAATTCTACAGAAGAGGCCACAGAGGTAGAAGAAGAGGAGGGGGTGGAGGTGACAAAATCACCACCAGCTTTTTGGAGGCATGGTGGCAGAACTATTTCCAAAACTGAACCCTGTTCTGCATCCTTCCCAGCTGCCAGCAGAGTTACCCAGTGTGCCGTGGAGGAAAGATACCATCCCTGACCGTGCCTGCTGGACCATGAGTCAGAGGTAATATGAACCCTGCTGCTGACCACACTGTCTGACGAGACCAAAACATTGCCTTCCACATGACAGTAGAGAGCTGGGATGGCCTTACCTGAAAATAAATGTTTTTTGGGAACCTGCCACTTTGGGACAGCACATTCCACAAATTCACGAAAGGGGACAGAGTCTACCAGCTGAAAAGGCAACAGTTGGAGTGCTAGTAATTTGGCCAAGCTAGCATTAAGACACTGAGCATGTGGAAGGCTGGAACAGTATTTCTTTTTATGGTTCAGCAACTGGGGTAGGGATATTTGCCTGCTGAATTCACCTGGTGATGTACTGCTAGTTGTGGCAGGCATTGCTACTAGTGTTGAGCGAACCCAGACTGTAACGTTCGGGTCCGTACCGAACTTTTGGGTGTCTGTGGCACGGACCCGGACCCGGACATTTCAAAAATCGTTCGGGTTCGGTCCGGGGTTCTGCTATTTTACTCCGTGCACCTCATTTTATCGTCTTGGGGCCTGGCTTGGGCTTGCTAAAAACTTTACAGGCCCAGGCCCAGGCACGGTGTCTGTGGGTTTTCAAGCCATGCCTGGGCTTGCAATGTCAGACCCAAGCGAGTTGTGATCATCGTTACGGACGGTGTTGATCGTCATGTAGTGGTCCACTTAAGTCGTCCGTTTATAGGGATGGGGTCAACGACTTGGTATTTTTCTTTATGACAAGGTCGGAAGGTGTACGAGTCACAGAATTACGATCGAACCGGTTTAATGATCGTGAGGTTGACAACGGAAAAGTCGACCATCTGAGACAGGGGAAAGCACTTAAACACCTTACACGACAGGGTTTCACCGTCCAAGGGTTTTTTGTAAATAAAAGTCCATTCCGGTAGGGTCGAGAGATGACAGTACACCTTCCGTTACAAAACCAGAGCAGTCTGTCACACCAGTCGTCGTCCCAAGTATAATGGAGACTGAGTACCAGGTCG
>BLSH010374329.1:579179-591414 GCA_018402905.1 Glandirana rugosa | reverse complement strand
AGCTTATGCAGATGACCTTTGCTTTACGCTTACTAACCCAGCTATATCCCTACCCAACCTCTAAAAAGCATTTACCACCTATGGATCCCTTGCAAATCTGAAAATCAATTTTGCCAAATCAGAAGGCATGGGGATAGCGCTAACACCTGCATTGTCGGCGACGCTGCAAGCCAATTTTAACTTTCGTTGGACTACGACGGCACTAAAATACCTGGGCACTCTTGTGCCCCCAGACGTCTCCCGCATTTACAGCCTGAATTTCCCACCTTTACTGGACAAAATTCGCACTTTGCTAGCTCGGTGGCACAGGGGCATCCACTCATGGTTCGGCAGGTGTAACCTTTTAAAAATGTGTGTTTTACCCAAATTTCTTTATTTATTCCAAGCACTACCAATTAGAATCCCCCCCATGTATTTTAAACAAGCCCAGGCCCTGTTCACTCGCTTTATATGGGCCCATAAGAAGCCCAGACTCCCTCATTCCCAGCTATCACTACCCAAACACTTTGGTGGATTGGCGGTGCCGGACATACGAAAGTATTACCAGGCAACTCACTTAAATAGGCTTATTGACTGGTGCCGACACTCCGACCTTAAACTATGGACACAAATAGAACAGCAGCAAACACCCATACCTTTGAGAAGAGCACTTTGGTGCTTTCAGAAGTTCCCTCCGGAACTTAAAACGCACCCGATGATTGGCACCACCCTCTCTCTTAGCTGGCATGTATCCACGCGACAACATCTCACATCCACAGAATCCCCTTTATACCCTATCCTAGACAACCCACATTTCCCACCAGGCCTCCATACTCGGGAATACTCGACGCTACGAGTGGAGGGCCGCACTCAAGCGACTGACTTTATTCACACAGACCATTGGCCCTCTATTGCAGACCTGACTAACGCCAACGGGCCATACCAGCTCCCATTCTGGTCGGCCCTCCGACTACACCACTTTCTCCACTCTCTCCCTAAACCTTCGGGATTCAACCGGGAGCTCACGACATTGGAAGAGTATTGTTCGGACACAGATACCCTGCCGAGGGCTTTGTCCAAAGCATACGCTCTACTTAACACCCCGATTGACCAACCTCACTTGCCATGCGTATCAAAGTGGGAAGCAGACCTCTCCTGTACCTTTACGACGCCACAGATACAAAACATTATCCGGTTCTCTTTGAAATCGTCAATCTGCACCAACATTCAGGAAACAAATTTTAAATTGTTTACCCGTTGGTACTACACTCCGGCCAAACTACGTACTTGCTTCCCTACCGCATCGGACCAGTGCTGGCGATGCCGAGAAAACAGAGGTACGCTGCTCCATATATTTTGGTCATGCCCTAAACTACGGACGTTTTGGACGATGGTTCGTACCGTCGCCCAGACGTTTACAGAGTACCAGATCCCATGGGACCCTTCCTTCTTTCTACTTCACGTCTCAAACATATCCCCCAGGGTATACAAAAAATCTGTCTTACGACATCTCCTGAATGCAGCCAAAGCATGTATCCCATTACATTGGAAAAAAAGTCTCCCACCTACTGTGTCAGGCTGGATACGTAAAGTGGAGGAAATTAACAGGATGGAGGACTTGGTCCTCACATCACAACATAAAAGGGAATTATACAATAAAACATGGGCCATGTGGAACTTGTTCCTCCTTTCTAACGAAGGCAAAGCACTCCTTGGTCAGGCTAGCTAAGTTGCCTTAGTGAATTTTGTCTCCATCTCCTGCCCGTGCCACCCTTCCCCCTCTCCCCTTTTATCCCCTCTTCCTATCCCTCCCCATCCCCTTCCTTTCTATTCCCCCCTCTCTCTATTCTAATTTCTTTTTCTCTCTCTCTCCCTTTTTCACTTATCTTTTAACTCATGTAAATGGAAACGAGGTAGAAGCAAGGGCTTCGTACGTGTTGTTGTAGCGATGTTGCACTCTAGACCGGAGGCCCCCCAAGTTGAGAGAGGCGCCTCGGGATGGACATAAAAGAACCCAGAAACGGTAGTTTCTTTTGTTGCTAAATTACGATACCACGCACAGACAGATTGATTCATGTACCTCTTTATATCTATGAACATACTTATATTGTCTGGTCATTATCATATTTGATATGTTGTTTTGCCCTTGCTGGAAGTTAATAAAACTTTATATTTGAAAAAAAAAAAAGAAGGTGGTGGCTAAAAATGGGAGAGATTGGGATTGTCTACTACCATACCTGTTGTTCGCCATTAGAGAGGTCCCACAGTCTTTCACCCTTTGAATTCCTGTATGGGAGGCATCCCAGAGGGTTGCTGGACATTGCTAAAGAAACTTGGGAGACTGAAACTACTCCCTACTGGAGTGTCATTGAACATATCTCAGCCATGCAGGATAGGGTTGCCTCAGTAATGCCCCTGGTTCGAGAACACATGCAGCAAGCCCAGGAAGCCCAGAGACGAGTATACAATAGGTCAGCGAAGGTACGGACTTTCCATCCGGGTGATCGCATACTTGTTTTAGTCCCCACGATGGAAAGTAAGTTCCTAGCTAAGTGGCAAGGACCCTATGAGATACTGGAAAAGGTTGGGGAGGTAAACTATAACGTTTACCAACCAGGCAGGTGGAAGAAAGAGCAGATCTAACATGTAAATTTAATTAAAGCATGGAAAGACAGGGAAACTCTCCTAGCCCTGGGTGATCAGCCACTTAAAAAAGAGGGAGGCATAAGTGAAGTTCAGATGCCTGAGTCCATGTCGGTGTCCCAACAGCAGGGGGTTTTTATAGTGCAATAAGGACTTCTTCTCAGACTTTCCCGGCTGCACAAATGTAATTATACATGACATTGTCACTGACACCAAGGTTCAAGTACACCTTAAGCCTTATCATATTCCAGAGACCCGTAGACAGGCAATAGTCGAGGAAGTTCAGAGGATATTGGACCTCGGGGGGATAGAGAAGTCTAAAAGTGAATAGTGTAGTCCTATAGTCTTGGTTCCTAAACCAGATGGGTCCTTAAGATTTTGCAATGACTTCCAGAAACTGAATGAGGTGTCAAAGTTTGATACATATCCCATGCCCCAGGTTAATGAATTAGTGGAGAAGCTGGGCCCCGCCAGGTACATAACCACTCTGGATCTCACTAGAGGATATTGGCAGGTTCCCCTGACAGAGGAAGCAAAAGAGAGAACCGCTTGTGCAACACCTTAGGGGTTGTGGCAGTATGCGCGGATGCCCTTTGGGTTAAATGGAGCTCCTGCTACATTCCAGCGGATGATGGATGAGATCCTTAAAACGCATCAGTGTTATTCTGCGGCCTTTCTAGATGATGTGGAGCACAGATTGGGAAAGTCACCTACCCAAAGTCCAATCCTGTCATAAACTCCATCAGAAATGCTGGCTTAACCGCAAACCCAAAGAAGTATCTGGGATACACCACTGTGTGGGGCCTAATCAAACCCCAAGAGCATAAGATAGAAGCCATTAAAGATTGACCTGCCCCTGCCACCAAGAAACAAGTGAGATACCTTCCTAGGCATGGTTGGGTATCACTGAAGGTTCATCTCAAACTTTGCCACACTGGCAGCACCCTTAACTGACCTCCCCAAGGGAATACCTCTGTAGCAATTAAGTGGAATCCTGAGGCTGAAGCAGCTTTCCAAAGCCTGAAGGAGGCACTATGTAACAAGCCTGTGTTAGTGGCCCCAGACTTTAGCAAGGAGTTTGTAGTCCAGACCGATGCTTCCAGTATAGGTCTGGGGGCTGTTTTGTCACAACTGGTAGGCGTAAAGAACACCCGGTGATCTATTTGAGTCAGAAGCTGACCCCAGCAGAGGGAAATTACAGTATTGTGGAGCTAGAGTGATTGGCCATTAAGTGGGCCTTAGAGGCTTTACGGTACTACTTGCTGAGGCGCCACTTCCGACTTATAGCAGACCATGCTCCCTTGAAATGGATGGCCGAGGCTAAGGATTATAATGCAAGGGTTACCATTGGTTCCTGGCTCTCCAAGATTTTTCATTTAAAGTGGAGCACAGGGCTGGTTGTAACCACAAAAATGCAGATGCCCTTTCTAGAACCCATTGTTTAATGGCTGGTGTTCGAATCCATGAGTTAAAACAGAGGGGGGAGGTATGTGACAAACAGCCCATGTCAGTTATTGATGGAGTATATCTGTGAGATAGAATCTTGAGATTCTTAAGGTAAATGGATGGCAGGGAGAGGTCTGTAGGCAGCAAGGGGTTAAGTATTGGTCAAGCCTTGCTCCCCAGCTGGGGTATAATTTTGCCTGACCTGGGTGTAATCAGTGGTGGTGCTGATAGAGAAGGAGCAGGCTGTGAGTGAACATGCCTGCAAGACTGAAGCAGACCCAGTGAGGTCTATCCATTAGCCAGGAGGGTTTTATTCATGTAATGGACTTTTTGTGTTGGGACTGTTTTCTACCCCTGCAAGGGAAGCCTTTCTGTTATCCTTATTTGCTGAATGAATAAACATGGGCAGGAAGCCCTTAACCTGACATACGGCTGGATTAAATGTTTGAGAACCTCTCAACTTGAAGCTAATCACCCACAGCAACTACCAATCAGATTCACATTTATGGATTCCAAATGTAATGTAACCTTTACAAGGCCAATGAGTAGCAATATCTTGGTGCCAGGAAAAGTTTCCTGTTTAAAGTTGTGTGCTTGGATCCATTGATACACCGTATGGTCAGTCAGCTTACAAAACCAAGCCACAATAGTGCAGAAATGTGAAATATGCCTTACTAATTCCAATAGAAATGCATTACCTGCACAGATTTATGTAATCTAAAAGGTCCAAGCACAACACAATAAGGAGAACTGTTTTTTGGTACTCGTCAGCATTCAACACTTTATTAATATGCACAGACAGCACATTTGTTATTGAATGTAATATGCTACATTTACATAGATACATTTACATTGTCAAATGAGTTTTATTAAAAAATTGTCAGAGGCAAAGTACATCTACAGTATATAAATAAACACACTGTATGACATTGAACTATTTAGTGTACACATACTGTTATATTAAGACTCAAAATGCAGGAAGGTGACTACTTGAATTGGCACCAGGGTTGAAAGTTTAAAACATTGCTGCTGAAGATTGTCTGGTAGAGTTGGGTATAGGCTGTGGACATTGTAGGGAGACCTGGTGGCTCATTCAAGGAGCACAGCAAGGAGTGCTGCATTTCAGTTTAAAGTGGTGGTAGACTCTAGCACCACATATTAGCAAATTATGAAAGACTCCAACGGTGTGCTGTCACCACTGCAGAGGCTTCCATCTTCACCCAGTCTTCCTTCTGGGTTCGCGGACTCCGGCTGTCTGACTGGCAGAGCCACAATGATGTTACTCTCGTGTGTGAGCATGGGAGTCTCGGCCATGGCACACAGCTCTGAATGAACGGCACAGGTATTTTATATATAGTGCAGCGCTATAAATATATGTAAAAAGCAATAATCCTAATGAAAATGAATAAAAATCAGAATATGTGAGGGATAATAGACCTCCCTCTACTATGTTAAGTGCTACTGTGCTCAAAATAACATTGCACACCTCCAAGTGTAGTGAATAATTATATACATATCATTGTGCAACACTGCAAACAATAATGAATTTAGCGTATAAATTAGACTGACCAGACGTTCCCTGTTTCCGGGGACAGTTCCCGGATTGAGCAGACTGTCCCCGCTCTGAAAATCTCCCCACTTTTTTCCCCAGATTCAGGGGCAGCGCCAGGTGGGTTTGCAGATGTTAAAGTTTTTTTTCCCTTGCTTGCGCGTCCTGTAATGCTGCATGGAGGCTGGGGACTCTTTTTCTTGTGGAGGGATACAGCAGCTACGGCCGCAGAAGCCGATGATCTTCTCTTAGACTCGGTACAGGCTACTTTCAGAGGCGGATGGATATTCACCTCTCTGCTGCCTCCTCAGCCAATGGGAAACACTGTACCCGTCCCATTCCTCCAGATGGCCTTCTTTGATTTCAGAAGAGGAGAATGTCGGCAGCTGGAAGAAGAAGAAAGGGGGGAGAAGAGAACAGCCTGCTATGAGGAGACATTCCCCAGCCCCGATAAACAGTGAGTTATGTGTGTGCCTGCATTGCTGCCAGCATGGAGAGAACAAGGGGTTAGCAGAGGAGAACAAGATTATTTATCTTTCCATCCATGCTGACTGCATAACTCTCTGCCAGCACAAGTCCTATGGTTCTTACAGAGACTGACAGAGAGGAAGCCATGCAGGATTTCTGAGAGTTCCATCTATCTTACAGAGACTGACAGAGAGGAAGCCATGCAGGATTTCTGAGAGTTCCATCTATCTTATCATCCATCCACCCACCTACCCACCTACCTACTTATTACTATCTATCTATCTATCTATCTATCTATCTATCTATCTATCTATCTATCTATCTATCTATCTCTCACTATCTGTCCATCCATCCAGTCATCATTGCTGGTGTCACAATACAAGAATGGATTGAAAAATTAAAGGATATTCTCCCCTGATGGCATTTCACTAACCCTAAGTTTCCCACACTTTAGTAACAAGCCAGGGCTCTTTTACACAGCACACTGCTGATCTCTGCATTGTGTACATAGCGCACTTCTGAACCCTGCATTATGTGTGTAGCACAGGTCTGAATCCTGCACTTTGTAAATAGTGCAACCCCGAAGTCTGCACTCTTAACGTTGTGCACTGCTGAACTCTGTATGTAGTGCAAACCTTGAGCCATGCACTCTGTATGTAGCATCTCCCTGAGCCCTGCACTCTGTACATAGCATCCCCCTGAGCCCTGCATGTAGCATCCTCCTGAGCCCTGCGCTCTGCACATAGCATTCTCCTGAGCCCTGCACTCTGTACGTAGCATTCTCCTGAGCCCTGCACTCTGTACGTAGCATCCTCCTGAGCCCTGCACTCTGTACGTAGCATCCTCCTGAGCCCTGCACATAGCTTCCTTCTGAGCCCTGCACTCTGTACGTAGCATCCTCCTGAGCCCTGCACGTAGCATCCTTCTGAGCCCTGCACTCTGTATGTAGCATCCTCCTGAGCCCTGCACTCTGTACGTAGCATCCTGCTAAGCCCTGCACTCTGTACGCAGCATCCTACTGAGCCCTGCACTCTGTATGTAGCATCCTCCTGAGCCCTGTACTTAGCACCAGCTTACAGGGGGTACAATGAACACCAGCATACAGGGGCACACTGACCACCAAGATGCAGGACCAGTGGTTGCCAGTATACAGAGGACATAACAAATCAAGAAAAACAACTACCATGCAACTAAAAAAAATCTCAAAAGCGATGAGAATCTTGTTAGCTGGTTCCCTCATCTAAGAAAAAAATGCAGCGCAGCCCTACACTTCATCTATAAAATTTCTACAAATGCTATCTCTAGTGCCCTTGTTGTTCTGTTCTGAAGTGAAATTTTCTATGTTGAGCAAGCTATTTTTTATTACCTCCTGATTGCTAATTGGAATGCACCCACCCCCATTCCCATCAGTATAAATGTAAGCATCTCCTGGGAAAGGCACACTTGCCAAGGGGGCACACTTGCTGTGGGGGCTCTTTCTCAGAGTGGGGCTATTTCTATAAGTGGGAACACTTTGGATGCTGCACAAAGTGAATGAACACAAGAAAATACTTTGAATATCACCACACATCCCTTCAGCTCGTTCTCCTCGCAACATGCACTCTTTACCACTTCTTCTGACAGCTTTGTCTTCTATCCTTAAGCTAACTCTCCTTCACCGCTCTTCTCCACCCCACAGCTTATATATATCACCTTCACTTCTGCCCTCTCCTTATTACTGCACCCATCAATTCCTGCTTATTGTAAATCCACACACACACAAAAATCTCCAGGACACTGGGGCATATCCCTTCATATGAATCTCATTCCCACATTACCTCCCTCACCTTTCTGCTTCTCCTAACCTCTGGAGCTATATCCCCAAACCCTGGGCCTCCATCATTTAACTGTACTCAACACACCCATCACCCCACACCCCCTGGCAGCAGCCGCAATCTACACAATTTAGTGCCCATTTCTCTTCTCCCCAAGACCAGACTCTCTTTCTCTTGCGCCCTCTGTCTGTAACAAACTCACTTCTCTCCATGACCTCTTTATTGATAGCTCATTTAATCTACTCGCCATTACTGAAACCTGGCTTCATGAATCTGACACTGCATCCTCTGCTGTCTTATCCCATGGTGGTCTTCTCTGGACACACTCCCCCAGATCCAGTGGACGTAAGGGAGGTGGTGTTGGAATCCTTCTAGCCCCTCATAGCACTTTTTAGGTACTTCACCCACCTCCCTCTCTGTAACTCTCCTCTTTTGATGCACACTGCATTTGTCTTTTCTCTCCAGTTTCTCTAAGGATAGCCCCCTGGACCGGTATCAACCTTTCTCGAAGACTTTTCTGCCTGGCTACCCTACTTTCTCTCTTTTGAAATCCCCACAATCATTCTCAATGAAATGTAGCTCTCCATTGCCGGCAGCATTCATGCAGCCCCAGACCTTGGCACTCCCGCCACCGTGCTTGACTATAGGCAAGACACACTTGTCTTTGTACTCCTCAGACCACAGGACATGGTTCCAGTAATCCATGTCCTTAGTCTGCTTGTATTCAGCAAACTGTTTGCGGGCTTACTTGTGCATCATCTTTAGAAGAGGCTTCCTTCTGGGACGATAGCCATGCAGACCAATTTGATGCAGTGTGTGGCCTATGGTCTGTGCACTGACAGGCTGACCCCCCCACCCCTTCAACCTCTGCAGCAATGCTAAGAGCACCCATACGTCTATTTCCCAAAGACAACCTCTGGATATGACGCTGAGCACATGCACTCAACCCCTTTGGTTGACCATGACGAGGCCTGTTCTGAGTGGAACCTGTCCTGTTAAACCGCTGTATGGTCTTAGCCACGGTGCTGCAGCTCAGTTTTAGGGTCTTGGCAATCTTCTTATAGCCTAGGCCATCTTTATGTAGAGCAACACTTGTTTATTTCAGATCCTCAGAGAGTTCTTTGCCATGAGGTGTCATGTTGAACTTCCAGTGAATAGTATGAGAGAGTGAGAGTGATAACACAAAATTGAATACATCTGCTCCCCATTCACACCTGAGACCTTGTAACACTAACAAGTCACATGGTGGTTGAGGGTTGTTTGTACATAATTTTTGTCTTTTGATATGTTATGAATATTGTTGTTTTTGATGGGAGGTTGGGGGGAGGTTTTAGGGTGGGCTGTGGTGATGATGTATGACTTTTTTTGTATTTTGTGGTATGGAGGGGGTGGGATCAGGGGAGGGATAAGTGTAAATATCTGTAAAACATATTTTTGCGGAAATATGATATGGAAGTTACCTTGTATGGAAATATAATTTGGATTGTATATTTTTTACTTTGTATGGTTTTACTTGAGACTTTTAAATAAAATAATAAAAAAAAATTCTAATTGCGTCCTTCTTCTAGTCCTAATTCACAGTCATGTGTTTTGTACCTTTGCACAAATACAGAACCAAACCAACCAAAACATGAACAAAAAATTAAAAACAGCAGTATGCAAATGAAATAAATTCCTATCTTTATACATACATGTGCTATTCACCAGTGGCCCTAGATATACAGCTAGCCTGAGGACAATAAAGGAATGTTTTATATGGCTAGGTTCTTGTAGGTTTTGAGGATTTGTATCGGAAGTGGTGACACTGTTATAACAGGCATGTTGCACTTGCCAGTTTTAGAAAATTATAGAAAAAAACAATCATTTACAAAATGCCTTGCATAGCAATTGTATACGTTATCTCAATGTTTTAAAGGAAATGGAAACCTACCGTATATATTTATTTGTAACTAGCTAGGCCTAATGCATTTTACATTTCATAAAATACTGAATTCCACTTTGAAATTATTTTTTTCTATTACATTGCAGGGTTTGTGTGATGTCGTTGATGCTCCAAACATGTATGAATGCAGTGGAAAAGTAACAGCTACTTTTCTGTGCTGAGAAATCATTTTGTAGAATATAAACAATGAAGATGTTGCTGTATATGAAGAAATGAAGACATAGTAGAAAAAATTGAATCAGCGGAGCATTGCAGACTAATAGATATAAATAAGGAGAACAGAAAATTTCACATACTTGATTTATTTGCTGGAACAGAAAAAATTATAAAAGTTATTGCTATTTATATTGATTACTCAGTGGCGGAAATAGCTTGATGTAAAGTGTATTGTTTTCTCTTGCATATTATACAACATGATAGCTGCTTAAAGCACCCTGTGATCAATATAAGTTCAAACTACTGTTAAGTTCACTGAGAATTCAGGTGAAGGTGATGGTGTACTTGGCATATATGCACAATGTTAAATAGAATACAAAGAGGTATTTTTATACATTTAAAGGCCAAAAGTAATTTCATTTTTAGTGTGTAATTAAAGAGACACTGTTACCTTGCCCATGCAGTGCAAGGGGATAGGGTCTCTAGAAAGGGCAACCTCCACCATTTATACTCTCCTTTCCTGCACTTCTTCGCAGCTCATTCCTTCTTTACAGCCATCACTAAGATCTGATTTGTTAGTGCCTTGTGTCACAATGGAGCAGATCACATGTTCCTCCATACTTGGAAGCTTTCTCACCAGCTGCTGGGGAGAAAGCAGCTGGGGTGATGTGCAGGTGAGGTGAGTATGTCGGGGTCGGAGCAAGCCTTTTTCAGGGACACTGGTTGAGCAAAGTGACAGTGTCTCTTTAACCACTTGCTTACTGTGCACTTATACCTCCTTCCTGCCCAGACCAATGTTCAGCTTTCAGCGCTGTCACAATTTGAATGATAGTATAAAAGAACTGCGCAACGGGAAAGAAATGATATATATTTATATATGTGACTGTGTGTGGCTGCTGGTGGGTAATCACAAAATGTGAGGAATATTGAAATAAACAAGTGTTAAACCGCGCTAACACACAATATTAATAAATGGAAGCATGGTACCTACGTACAGGGTGTGGTACACTCTTTTCTTGGAGGCACATTGTATTTTGCTGAATTATAGTATACCACCACCCATACAGTTAGTAGGTGAATGGTCATTAGGCTCCTTATTGATTAGGAAGAACATGCTTCCATTCATTAAAGTGCATACTAGCTCATTATGAAACACTTACCTTGGAACGAAGCTGTTGCAGCAGTCTCAGCACACCGTTGTGACAGGCGACATCGTTCCTCTGGGTCTGTGGCTCCGTCCAATCACAGCACGGACTCCAGCACTGTGATTGGTGGAGCCGCGCTGACGTCACTCCCGCGCATGCGCACGGAGCCATCATTTATGGCATGAATACAGAAGAAACGGCACCCTGGGCTACCCCGGGTGCCGATTCTTCAGTGCGCATGTGCCAATGACGTTGGCACATGCAGATACAGGGGATATCTCCTAAACTGTACAGGTTTAGGAGATATTTCCTGGACTTGCAGGTAAGCCTTATTGTAGGCTTACCTGTAGTTTAAAGTGGTTGTCATGACTTGACAACCACTTTAATATTGTGTGTTAGCCAGGGGCGGGCGGATAGGGGTCGCAGGAGTCGCCATGGCGACCGGGCCCCATGCTGAAGGGGGCCCATAAGGGCCCCCTGTGTGCTTAGATTAGGAGGGGGATGAGAGATGGAGCGCTGCGGGAGCCTCGTCACACTGTTTACACTGTGAAAGTGAAAGCAGTGTGACTGTGCTCTTTGTCTCCCCCTACAGTGCAGTCCCCTGCATGAAGAGAGAAGGTACTGACGTTTTTTTTATGAGACTTTCTGCAATTCTGCATGTGTGTGTGTGCGGCTGCATGTGTGTGGGTGCATGTGCTGTGGGTGCATATGTGTGAGTACATGTGTGTGGGTGGATGTGCTGTGGGTATATGTGTGTGGGTGCATGTGTGTGAGTGCATATGTGTGAGTACATGTGTGTGGGTGCATGTGCTGTGGGTTCATGTGTGTGGGTACATGTGTGTGGGTGCATGTGCTGTGGGTACATGTGTGTGGGTGCATATGTGTGAGTACATGTGTGTGGGTGCATGTGTACGTCGGCGTGTGTGTGTGTACGTCTTAACGTCTTTCAGAGTATTTTTTTTGCAGTCATGGAAGAGAGAAGTACGTCCCCTGACGTGACATCCCCCTCTGTTTCTCGTGTCAGTGTGACGAAAGTGAAAGTGTCACATTTGTCACACTGCTCCGAGGGCGTCGCGAGGTAGAGAGTAGGGGG
>BLSH010374329.1:550089-579169 GCA_018402905.1 Glandirana rugosa | reverse complement strand
GCAGATTAAAGGCTTGTGACCTAATCCACATATGTATCAGTTCAAGAAACTTTTTGTTAAAAAGATTTTAATAGGTTTGGGCCAATTTACTTTAGCTTTTTGAAACGTTTATATTTCTTAACTCTTTTATATCAACTTTTTTTTTTACTATCTATATAGAATGTTTTATATTTGCAAATAAATATGTAATACATGGCAAAGGTTTTCCAGAGTACTACAGGTTATCTTAAAAGAATACATTTTAGGCCCTTCCACACGACCA
This sequence comes from Glandirana rugosa, assembly GCA_018402905.1. NCBI lineage: Eukaryota > Metazoa > Chordata > Amphibia > Anura > Ranidae > Glandirana > Glandirana rugosa. The sequence continues at coordinate 578,907 of BLSH010374329.1, read as the reverse complement.
TTCCAGTCAGTTTTTCAGGCGGACCTGATCAGATGATCCATTCACCCCTATGGACAGGCGGGTGTAAACGGACTTGTGTCTGTTTACACCCACTTACCTCCAATCCGGTCCACTGAAAACAAATGGAAGGGGATCCGTTCTCCATGTAGGTGGATCAGATCACAGAGTAAATATAGTGAGGTCCCCTGCGCTACCAAATCAAACGAAATCCAAAAGTGCCTAAATTGTGTGTTAATGTGAGTCTACCTTCACTTAGTGATCAGTAATAAGATAAACGTCTGCCGCAATACTAGTATTGACACAATTAATACTTAGAAAGGTGGTGTAGTGGGGTACTGCGCAATCAGTGTGGCAGAGCCACAACTCTATCTAATCAAAATATTGTACACTTTGAACAGAAGTTCCATATATTACTAAAGTGACTTGAGTGCATAAATAAAGGCTCTCGCAGTGCTGAATGTGAGACACAATAAACTGGTATAAAGTGACTTAGTGCAATATAACGTGCAAATAATGAAATAGTGAAAGTAAAATAAAACAATATTTAAATAAAGCATATATATAAAAATAGGCTTATGAGTGATATATGGACTTGCTTTACTAGTGACACTAGATCAACGCTGGGTTATTAATTTATGTGCAGGGGCGGGCGGATAGGGGTCGCAGGAGTCGCCATGGCGACCGGGCCCCATGCTGAAGGGGGCCCATAAGGGCCCCCTATGTGCTTAGATTAAGAGGGGGATGAGAGATGGAGCGCTGCGGGGAGCCTCGTCACACTGTTTACACTGTGAAAGTGAAAGCAGTGTGATTGTGCTCTTTGTCTCCCCCTACAGTGCAGAACCCGGAATGAAGAGAGAAGGTACTGCTGTTTTTTTAAGAGACTTTCTGCAATTCTGCATGTGTGTGAGTACATGTGTGTGGGTGCATGTGCTGTGGGTACATGTGTGTGGGTGCATATGTGTGAGTACATGTGTGTGGGTGCATGTGCTGTGGGTACATGTGTGTGGGTGCATGTGCTGTGGGTACATGTGTGTGGGTGCATATGTGTGAGTACATGTGTGTGGGTGCATGTGCTGTGGGTACATGTGTGTGGGTGCATGTGTGTGAGTACATGTGTGTGGGTGCATGTGTGTGGGTGCATGTGCTGTGGGTGCATGTGCTGTGGGTACATATGTGTGTGGGTGCATGTGCTGTGGGTACATGTGTGTGGGTGCATGTGCTGTGGGTACATGTGTGTGGGTACATGTGTGTGGGTGCATGTGCTGTGGGCACATGTGTGTGGGTACATGTGTGTGGGTGTGTGGGTACGTGTGGGTACATGTGTGTGGGTATGTGTGTGTGTGGGTACATGTGTGTGTGTGGATGTATGTGGGCACGTGTGTGTGTGGCTGCATGTGTGTGGCTGTGTGTGTGTGTGTGGGTACATGTGTGTGGGTACATGTGTGTGGGTACATGTGTGTGGGTACATGCGTGTGGCTACATGTGTGTGGGTACATGCGTGTGGGTACATGTGTGTGGGTGCATGTATGTGGGTACATGTGTGTGGCTGCATGTGTGTGGGTGTGTGTGTGTGGGTGCATGTATGTGGGTACATGTGTGTGGGTGCATGTATATGGGTTCATGTATGTGGGTGCATGTGTGTATGTTATATATATAGTGAGTGTGTGTATTTATATATGTGTGTGCATTAATGTGTGTGTTTATATGTGTACATATATGCAGTATATATGTATCTGTGTGTGTGTGTGTGTGTGTGTGTGTGCATTATGTATGTGTTTATATGTGTGTGTGTGTAAATGTATGTATGCACATTCTATGTATGTGCTTTTAATCCTGACCCCCTATGTGTACAATCACTAATTTTTTTTCCCTGCTTGTTCATAGTACCAGCAAAAAAAATGCTGTTCCTCTGAAAGCGATCCATGCTCAGGCATTTGACAGCTAGTAAAGAGGCAATCTGTTGCCTCCTGACCGCCTGTTTTAACCCTCTAAATGCATCACCACTATGCTGCAACTGTGCAATGCACACAGTTGTGGAGTGGTTGCAGTGCATCCTCATTCACCTAGGGGTAACCTTCAAGGGAGCCCTGACTGTAAAGAGACTGAGAAACACCGGCATAGAGGAACCAATCTCTCCATTTTCCTCCTGCAGCCGCTGAATGCCTGCGGGAGGGAGTGGAGGAGAAGTGTGGGGGGAAATGGAGAGATCGGTTCCTTTTATATGCAGCCACACACTTGCGACCGGGGCCTGGCGTTCCGCCACCGGGCTCCGAGAAAAGGGCCCTGTAAGGGGGGCCCTTCATGGTTTCTTGCATCGGGGCCCTGAGGGTTCTAGTTACGTCACTGGTGTTAGCGCGGTTTAACACAATTTGAATGACAATTGCACGATCATGTAACACTGTACCTATATGAAAATGTTATATATTTTTTCACACAAATAGAGCTTTCTTTTGGTAGTATTTAATCACCACTGAGTTTTTTATTTTTTGCTAAACCAACAAAAAAAGACAGAAAATTATGAAAAAACAAACAAACCATTTTTCATATTTTGTTATAAAGTTTTGCAAACTGGTAATTTTTCTCCTTCACTGATGTGCGCTGTTGAGGCTGCACTAATGGGCACTGATAGGCTGCACTGATGGGTACTGATGGGCAATGATAGGTTGCACTGATGGGCACTAATGAGGCGGCACTGGTGGGCACTGATGAGGCTTCACTGATGGGTGTCACTGATAGACACTGATAGGTGGCACTGATGGGCACTAATTTTATGCCACTGATAGGCACTGATAGGTGGCATGATAGGCGCTGATAGGTGGCACTCATGGGCACTGATAGGTGGCACTAATGGGCACTATTAGGCGGCGCTGATAGGCCCTGGTAGGCGGCACTGATAGGCAGCACTGATGATGAGGCACTGATTGGCAGCACTTGTGGGCACTGATAGGTGGCACTGGTAAGCACTGATAGGTGGCAATGGTGGGCATTGATAGGTGGCACTGATGGGCACTCATGGCACTGATATGTGGCACTTGTGGGCACTGATAGGTGGTACTGGTGGGTGCTGATAGATGACACTGATTTGCAGCACATTTGGGCGCTAAGGGGACTGATGTCCCTCTAACAAAAGCCGGTATCTGTTTATTTCCATGATCAGCTGTTATTGGCTGACAGCTGATCACGTTGTAAAGGGCCTGCTGTGATGGGCCCTTTAACCAACCTATGATCATCCGAGTCTTATTGACTCGGCGATCACAGATCGCACCACCCTGGAAAAGAGAGGATGGGAGGACATCTATGGATGCCCTCTCATCAATTTAAGCTCGCACTGTAGCAGTCTTATAGCTATAGCATGGGTGGCAAGTGATAAAAGTGCTTGCAAACTTCAGACATAACATATGAACAAAGCTTGTCCCTCTATAGTGTGTACTTATCTCAATTAAGTGCATGAATTGTTACATGGGTCTGCTACTTCGTTCCTCTGCCATCAACATGAATCACTTCTCACAAGTTTTCCTGACCAAGAGAAAAAGGTGGCAGGGGAGGGATCTCCAGCTAATTGACAGCCTAAGCTCTGTTCATGTGTCCTCATTAAATGTATACCTACTAACAGTAAAGTGCGCCTTAATATAAATTACAAAATATAGACTCAAATGTGCATATAAACCACAAAGCTCATAAATGACACAATCAAAAATCATGTGCAGGAAAAGTGAAAACAATCCCATATATCATCTAATTGGGTTGCCCAACCCCCTTATAGTTTTCACCCCTTGTGTCAGGAGTATACAGCCCAGCATTACCATATAGGGTATACAGCATCACAGATAGAGTATACAGAGTCACCAGATAGGAGTACACTGAGCCCAAGATAGGGGTATACAGAGTCACCAGATAGCAGTAGACAGAGTCACCATATAGCAGTATACAGAGCCCCAGATAGCAGTATACAGATCCCCAGATAGCAGTTTACAGAGTCACCATATAGCAGTATACAGAGTCACAATATAGCAGTATACATAGCACCAGATAGGAGTATACAGAGCCACCGATAGCAGTATACAGAGCCCCAGATAGCAGTATACAGAGCCCCAGATAGCAGTATACAGAGTCACCATATAGCAGTATACAGAGCCCCAGATAGCAGTATACAGAGCCCCAGATAGGGTATACAGTCACCAGATAGGGCAATACAGAGTCACCATTATGCAGTATACAGAGCCCCAGATAACAGTATACATAGCACCAGATAGGGTATACAGTCACCAGATAGGGGTATACAGAGTCCCAGATAGGGTATATAGTCACCAGATAGGTGTATACAGAGCCACCAGATAGGGTATACAGTCACCAGATAGGAGTATACAGAGCCCCAGATAGGTGTATACATAGCACCAGATAGGGTATACAGTTACCATATAGGAGTATACAGAGTCCCAGATAGGGGTATACAGAGTCCCAGATAGGGTATGCAGTCACCAGATAGGGGTATGCAGAGTCCCTGGTAGGGGTATACAGTCACCAGATAGGGGTATACAGAGTCACCATATTGCAGTATACAGAGCCCCAGATAGGGTATACAGTCACCAGATAGGAGTATACAGAGCCCCAGATAGGTGTATACATAGTACCAGATAGGGTATACAGAGTCCCAGATAGGGTATACAGTCACCAGATAGGGGTATACAGAGTCCTAGATAGGGGTATACAGTCACCAGATAGGGGCATACAGAGTCCCAGGTAGGTGTATACATAGCACCAGATAGAGTATACAGAGTCCCAGATAGGGGTATACAGATTCCCACATAGGGTATACAGTCACCAGATAGGGGGATACAGAGTCCCAGATAGGTGTATACATAGCAGCAGATAGGGCAGTGCTCTCCACATGGCAGTGTCGGCTGGAGCCCGTGGGGAGTTTTAGACAAGAACTACATTTACAACAACCCCCATCCCCCCTCCCCACGGGCTCTAGCTGACACTGTCATGTAGAGGGAGAGCAGTTCTGCTCTCTTCAGCTAACAATTCTGCAGTGCTGCCTTACCTGAATATGGAGTAGCCACTACATGTCAGCTCAGGCAGCACTGCCATCTCTCCTGTCCATCGCTGCACACTCCCTCCGCACCAATCACTGGCAGTCCAGTGCTCATGGAAGCCAATTAGTGAAAGTAAGTGTACCTCTTTGGCGCACTTATTTTCACTTTTAAGACTGGCCAATAGGCAAACTACTTGCTGTCAGCAGACAGCAAGGAGCCGAAGAAAAAAAAAAGTCAATATACCGGCGCCTCCTTTTTAGGGGCTGGTCCATAAGTGCCCCTTATGGACCAGCCCCCGCTGTTCAGGATGGAGAGCAGGGGAAGGGGCCAGTAAATATTTCATTTACCAGCCCCCTCCTTTTCTGAATGAACACAATGAGTGATCTGTACCAGCCACTCTTGTGGTCATTCTTAACTGAAGCATAGTGAACTATGTTTACTATGCTTTCGTTTCTGAATGAACAGGCCGCTGTTCAGCACAGAGCACTTCCCACTGTTCAGTGCAGCTGAGGCTGTCTCAAAAGTGGGACATCAGAGGTCTGTTTAGACTCCTGATAATTCACCAAAACCACCCAACGGGGCTCCTAAAAAAATTGTAAAAAAAATACTGAAAAATAATATTGTAAAAAATCATTAAAAAAAAAAAGTAAAAAATAATAAAAACAAAAACTGCTGACACTAATCTCTGCTCTACTGACACCGTCCAATGCTCTGCTCATATATATGCATGTGGGGGTGTGCTTTGGGGTGCACACCCTAATGCAATAGGCTGTGCACACCAATGAGTATAAGTAAGTATTCCACAGTATCAGAAATCTTCCACCTTGGACTGCTACCAAAGAGTAACACCCACGTGCCCAATCGGGTATCTCCTCATCTAATTCGATGGACCCCTTAAAATAATCAAAGCAGTCAAAAGCACTTTAATCACATAAGCAACAGGTCAGCAGCACCCAGGTCACATTTCCATATTCTGCAGCTCTTGCATAAAAAAGCTCAAAGAGATATATGCAGTCAGCAAAGGTATACAGGTACACAGTCAGCAAAGTTCACACTCCTTGCTGATTGGAGAGCTAGTGCCTGACTCAGCAGAGCACAGCAGTCTTCTCTACAGTGCTAACACTCGAGCAGAACTAGAGACATAATGTTGAGAAAACTGTTTTCTTGTACACTTTACTTTATTACACACAAAAAAGTAAACTTCAAATGGGATTTAAAACATGAATTCAGATTGCCTGTGCCAGAGCTACTACTGTGTGATGCATATGGTGTTAACTAAATAAAGCTGTCATGGCAGCATATAAGACGAATTATGTATCCAGATACATTCTTTTTCCTTCACCTCACAATTACAGATTCTAAAGCTATTAATGCCACTTCCCGATAACTAACTGCAAGTTTCTGAGAATTCACTGGTTCTTATCTAAGAAAGACAGTGACTTTACAATGGGCATAGAACCCAGAAGACAGTCAGGGATTTAGAGAGCAAAAGGCATGCTATACCAGTGATTGACCATTTCTCATAAAAGTTTCATGTAAAATTTTAATTGTTAAGGTTCCAAATAAATAGTGCCTTTTATGTAACTTCTAAGATTTTAAAGGGGTTTACTGTTGAATTATGATCTTTAGCTGTTTGCACTTTGAACAGAAACAACATTATAAAATCCCTCACAGTTAGACCCCTTTCACACTGAGGCGTTTTAGGCCTCATATACACGGGCGTATGTTTTTAAATAAGCAAAACTTTGGGTCAGACGTAGGGAAAAATCAGTGTTTTTTTCAGCGTTTTGCATCGGCGTCAATGAGCGTTAGTGAGCGTCAGCGTCAATAGGCGTTTTTAAAAAAAAACCCACTCCTCTGCTATTTTTAAACCAGAAAACGTTGGCACCAAAAAAAACGCCGGTTAACCCCGGTACGGCGTTAGTGGGCGTTAGTGAGCGTCAAAAAATGGCAAAACATTACAGCCTCAGAACGCACTAGTCCCGCGTTATAGAAACAGCTCATTAATGCCGACACCCTCTACTGCTCAAAAACGTCAGCGTTTTTACAGGGCCATAACAAGGAGAGCTGCAAAAAAATGCCCAAAAATGTGGCGTCAAAAAACGCCCGTGTGTATGAGGCCTCAGCGCTAGAAATAGCGCCTGTAAAGCACCTGAAAACGGCCTCCCATGCCGCCCGAGTGTGAAAGCCGAGTGCTTTCACACCGAGCGGTGTGCTTGCAGTGCGGTAGAAAAAGTCCTGCAAGCAGCATCTTTGGGGCGGGTTGGCTTAAACAGCGGTAGGTTGGCTTAAACCGCAAAAGGTTTAGGAGGATGTCTATTGGAATGTTAGACCATTCTTCCAGAAGCGCATTTGTGACCATTCTTCCAGAAGCGCATTTGTGAGGTCAGGCACTGATGTGGACAAGAAGGCCGGGCTTGCAGTCTCTGCTCTAATTCATCCCATAGGTGTTCTATTGGGTTGAGGTCAGGCCAGTCAAGTTCCTCCAACCTAAACTCACTCATCCATGTCTTTATGGACCTTGTTTGTGCACTGGTGCCATTAAAGCTCATGTGTGTGTAAAGGCAGGTGTCACAATACTTTTGGTAATATATTGTGTATATATATATATATATATATATATATATATATATATATATATTCACCTGTTTTTCACCTTGCCACATTGCATAGCCAGAAAATGACACCACTGTCTCTCAAGAAGTACTACTTTTCCACCAAGAATGCCTTCAATCTGATGGCCAGCATCATGCAACCCACTCCCTCTGAGCCCAGACTGTCCTGGGCCTGCCCCAGACTGTTTCTGGACAGTGAAGGTGAATCATGACTGTGATGAGCTCATCTCCCACTTTGCATTCTCATGCCCTCAGCATGCTCCTTGTCAGATTGTCTTTTTCTGCTTCTTCCTCTTACACTTGAGTCCTGCAGTACAGAGAATGAATGAGGCTTATACCAAATAAAATCCAGGTACTTACATTGTTTGCATTCAAAAAAAAAACAAACATAATGATGTATTGATGATTGCAGAGTTGCAATCATGTATGCCTGTTATATCTGAGTTCAGCTTTAAAATCAGTCAACAATTTTTTCCAAAATCTGTCCCCCAACACCCAGTTATCCTCCCATGGGATACCATAAAGAAGTATAGAGACGTTAAGGCCAGTCTATCAGCCTATATGTCAAACATATCAATGCCTATCCTGTGACAGGCACATATCACTGCTCTCTGCTTATGTGATGAGTTGTAGGGGAGGGAGCAACAAAGGAGAGTTACATGCTTGACTTTTTCTAAATCATAAAGACTGTTAGAGCCATGTGAATCCCACAGTGATAGGTCTATTTCAAAATGTTTTGCCCAAACTTCTCACAACTGTCCCCCAAGATCCCACGATTTGGATTCAGCTGTAAAAAAAGCATGTCACTCAAGGGTGAGGCCTCATACACACGGACGTTTTTTGACACCGACGTTTTCTGGCGTTTTTTGCAGCTCTCCATGTTAGTCAATGGCCCCATAAAAATGCTGATATTTTTGAACTGTAGAGGGCATTGGCGTTAGTGAGCTGTAACTAGAACCCATGGCCAGCACGTTCTGAGGCTGTAACGTTTTGGCGTTTTTATGCCAAAATTTTTAGGTTGAAAAATAGCAGAGGGCTGATTTTTTTTTAAAAAAAGCCTATCGACGCCGACGCTCACTAACGCCGATGCATAGCGCCGAAAAACGCCAATTTTTTTCCCTGACGTCGGGTCCGACGTTTTGTTTATTTTTTATGATACTTCTGTGTGTATGAGGCCTGGAAGTTGTGTGAATCACATTGAAAATATTTATAAATAGATCCCTTTAGTGATTTTACATATAGATAAAAATATAAAAGCTGCTTCCTAAAGTTTTTCCTTTTAAGCAATATATGCAAACACAGTGTGGTGTTTATACCTCTGGTCTAACTACTCCCAGACTAACGGATGCCACAAATTGCCCCCAATTGTTTTTTTTTTCTTTAGACTAACTCAATTTTGACATTTTAGAGGGAGGAACAACAGCTAAAGGTTGAATACGTCCACATGTGCCTGACTGCATGGACACCCCAACAACCCATAAGCTGTTTTTTTCATCTTAGAGGAACATTATTTTGATGTGTTCAAATAAATGAGTATTCTTCTTTAAACGTATTATCTGCTTTTTACGTCCAGTATGGTGTAATACTTAGGCATGGATTTAATGTTAACTTTGTGTCATAGGTCAAGGTTGCAGTTAATGTTTAAAAACCAGTGTAGTATATGTTGTTTGCATTTTTATGGTTTAAAATGAAGTTTATATGAGTAACTTAAGGTATAGTACCACGCTGTGGTTTTCATAAAAATAACTTGTTTAATCCTTTCGGAAGTTGCATATTAACTTGAGTCAAATAATAAAAACAGGAAGCATGCTTGAAATATAATTAAATTGTGCATACTGATCATAGTGACTAATGGAGACCATAGCCTTGGCTTTCCATGATTGCTGGGAACAGTTGGTATGTGGCAGTTCAAGGTTCCTTTTTAGAACTCCAGGAAAAGCAAACACTATAACATACTGTTGTTCTTCAATTTAAAAGGTACTTGTAACCTACAGCCAGCTGAGGTATCTAGAATTTGTTTCTGTAGAAATGCAGGGTATACATCACATACCTCATAAACACTGATCATTTCTTGAGACTACAGGCTTAAAGCATATCTACAACATAAACCCAAAACCAAAAATGTAATACATTGCAACTTATTAGTGCTTGGGGTGGTGGCCGCATTTGTTGCCTTTTTTCAAGCTTCATTTGCTTTATTTTCACCTGTTAATCCTGTAAATAACCCACTTCCTGTCCCTGAATGGCTATATTATTCCCCCGCTGTATCTATGGAAGGTCGTTGTCACCATAGGCTGGTCTCCTGATATAGACTGAAAATATATTCATAGCACCTCTTCTCCATCACATGGGAGTAGGGCAATTGGTAGCTGATATTCTTCAGTGCAGCTAACAGGCGGTGACAAGGACACAACATTTCTGGCAAGATCAACAGGTATTTATAAATATTGAGAGCTTGAAAAATAATAATGAAGCCACCACATGTAAGGGCTGTAGGCTGAAATGCATTTTTGTTCTTGGGATTACTTAACCCTTAAAGTAGAACTCCAGCGAAAAAGAACAGAATACAAATAAATAGCCATTTGAAAGACACAAGAGCAAAACCAACTTTTACTGCAGTATTCACCTTAAATCCAGAGATTTCTCGTAGGGTACTTTTTCCTGCCACAAGACATGTGTCAGCTTCATTTTACCTACTTCATCTGAGCCCAAATCATCCTGAACCCATCCCAGCCAGAGACTAGGCCATGAAGGGAAAAACCACACAAACCTCTTCTCTCTTTCAGCCTACTTGTTCTCCTAACAGCATGGTTATTTTTATTTTTTTTAAAACAAGTGCTTCATATGCCTAGAGTTCAGCTTTAACATATGTCAATGCCAGAGAGATTACACTTTAAGACACTAGACTGAAGTCATGGCATATGCAAATATATGTTGGCCTACAAATCTGCTGCCCCAGTGGGGCTAAGGACCTCACCCAGCCTGCATTTCACTAGTTTGGCTGATCAAGTGAACAGAGAATCACTGACCAATGTTAATAATTGCTAAGGATGAGCAAATTTGCCTGGGTACTGTTTACTAGAGTTGACCGGACACCTGGATGTTCGGGTTCAGCGGGTTTGGCCCCGAACTTGACCCAAACTTTACCCCGAACCCCATTGAAGTCAATGGTGACCCAAACTTTTGGGCACTAAAATGGCTCTAAAAAAGTCCTGGAAAGGGCTAGAGGGCTGCAAAAGGAAGCAAAATGGGGATAAGAGTAGTACAAGTGCCCTGCAAACAAATGTGGATAGGGAAATAACTTAAAATCACATAAAAAAATAAAAAATGGAGGGGGAGGTGGATGTGGAGTAGGAGGTTGAGGACACAGGTCTCGCATGGGGGCCCACTCGTTGGTGGCGAAGTGGTGCTGTTCCGCAGAGCGACTGACCCGTGCGTGCTGCAGCTGAAACTCTACTATTGCCTGCTGCTGCTCGCACAGTCTCTCCAGCATGTGCAAGGTGGAGTTCCACCTTGTGGGCACGTCGCATAGGAGGCGGTGAGCGGGAAGGCCGAAGTTCCGCTGCAGCGCACGAAGTGCACAGCAAGGTGCAAATGTAGCACTAATTTTTTTTTTTTTTAAACCAGCAATGTCAACGCACTTTTTAATTTTGTGCAAGAAATGCACAGCAAGGTGCAAATGTACTATGTAGCACTATTTTTTTTTTAAACCAGCAATGTAGACGCACTTTTTATTTTTGTGCAAGAAATGCACCGCTGGCCACAAATGTAGTATGTAGAATATTTTTTTTTTTAAAACCAGCAATGTAGACGCACTTTTTATTTTTGTGCAAGAAATGCACCGCTGGCCGCAAATGTAATATTTTGCACAATTTTTTTTTGTTTTTTTAAATTTGTCTAACTGCAAAAGCAGTATTTAAATATGCCAAAATGTTGCCAACTGAACTAACAGAACAATATTAAAGTAGTGTCCCTAACACACAAGCAGTTGCAAGTGCACTGCACTTGCAAAATTGGCTGCAAACGCCCACCTAACAAACAGAAAAATTGCTTAGGTTTTATATGAGGCACTTTGCTTAGCAAACAAAATGTACTCTAGCAAACAAAAATCTCCTCTAGCACCCACCCACCAATAAATCGCTGTTTTAAACAGATTTTCTAAAGCTAATCTGTCCCTCACAGCAGCAGCAGCATCTTCTCCCTACACTAGTATGAGATGATTTTCTAAAGCTAATCTGTCCCTCACAGCAGCAGCAGCATCCTCTCCCTACACTAGTATGAGATGATTTTCTAAAGCTAATCTGTCCCTGATAGCAGCAGCAGGATCCTCTCCCTACACTAGTATGAGATGATGTGACATGCAGCACTACGTGACTCCAGCTTATATAGAGGCTGAGTCACATGATGCACTGGCCAATCACAGCCATGCCATTTGTAGGCATGGCTGTGATGGCTTCTAAGGGAAAACGAGTGAAAAGCTTGTTGATTGACTGCCTGCAGCTATTCAACAGGTGCCAAAAAATACCCGAACCCGGACTTTTTCTCAAATGTCCGGGTTCGGGACACGGACACCCTAAAGTCCGTTATGAACCCGAACTTTACAGTTCGAGTTCGCTCAACTCTACTGTTTACTAATGGTTCAGCAAATCCTGATTCAACTTCGATAGACCTGAACCTATTGCTGAACTCTGTAGGAAGTAAATCATGTTAGTAAATTCTGACAATTTCCAGGACTAATAGGAAAACTTAGCCCAAAAAGGCATGACAAGCTGGGCACTGCCATAGGGGAAGAGTGCCAATGCAAAACAAATAAAAAAATTGTTAAGTGGGGAATGGGTTTTTTCTTGTCTTTGCAAGGACAACATTGAAAATACACAAAATCTTTAAATAACATGCTTAGGAAATGCCTTCAAACTTTATGTGGTCCAATTAAAAAGTACAATTTTCATAGACAGTCTTAGTGACTGGCAATGTTTATTCGGCTGTAAAACAAATTTCATTTTATTTTTTTTTACAATTAGCTTCACTTCACATACATAGAGCAGAATACCAATCTGACGCATTGCAGTTTTAATGCAGTAATTAAAAATTGGAAAAAATGTTATGGGGTTTCTTAAAATTCTACCCAAAACTTTGTCTAGACCTACAGCCTGGGTGGCCAGGAAAGGGGAGGAACCATTATGCACCCCCCAATACCTCCCCATCCTGGACCAGAATATGCCACATGTCTTTCAATATAGTAGAAGGGTACTTTGTAAGGGCATGATTTGGCAAAGCCTCACCTTCCACTTGCAAAGTATGCTACTTGTCTCAATGCTGGGGGTTAAGGGATACTTCCCCACCCCACCCCAAGAAAGAGGTGTGGGTAAAATACCCCTTACCAATTCCCACAAAGATTTAACACAAAATAAACACACACATACCCTGAAAAAGTAATTAAATTAAAAATGGTGTAAATCCACATCAATCATGGTCATGTAATTTGGTCAATGACATCAACCAGGATTCCCAGCTATCACTTAACATTATCACATTTGTGGATCTGTCATTTAGCAATGGAGCATAAACTGCCATTAGTACATTCTGATCACCTGTGCCTGGTTGTGCTTAATTATTTTGACAACAGAGCTGACTTTTTATTACAAAAAATGTATTTTATACATTTTGCACCACATTGTGTTGTTACAGTAGTTGCTTTTAAATACTGATGTTAGAATTTGTTGTTGTCATCCCACATTGTTTAAGCTCATAAGAGGCAAACACTAGTAACAGCTTCAGCATGTATACTAGTGGTAACAGCGGGCTCATTATTGACATGATTACATTGTTCCACATTTCTGTCCATTACTGTCTGACATAATTGTCCTTCTTGTCACAGGGAGATGTTGGAGAACCACCCGATTCTCATATTGGTATTAATATTCAGTGTGCAAGTCTGTCCCTCTTCTCAGACCCTACTGCTAGTATTCTATTCCATAGAAGAGATTTTCAGGCTCCATTAGCACCAGTGAAAATGTTCCCTTACAGGAACAAATCAGAAAAGCTGTTATTGAGGGTACAAATGTGGAGTTGTTTGAAGACCCCCAGTCACATTTTAAAGGTGCACATGGTCTTGTATGTGTTCTTGTTGAGTAGGGGGGCACTTCAAAGCAAACCATTTGTTACTGCTGTCAGTCCTTCTGAAGAAACTTATGGCACTGCTGGTGGTGATGATCATTCAGGTTCAGATGAGAACTGTGGCATTGACAATAGAGATGAAGAAGCACATATTATATAATATAATATATATTATACAAAAGGGATTTCAGCAAATTGGCACTCTGCTTTGCCTGATGGTAAGTATGGGGTCTTTTACCCCTAGACTCCTCTTACCATTTACCATAACAACCTTTATTGTGTTATTTTTTTGTTTTTTATAGATACATCACACACGCATCCACCCTTGAGGAAGCGACCTATGTCTTGTGAAACGTGTCAGGTTCACTAGATGTCTGTGCATACTGTATGCTTTTTATATGTATCATTGCAAATTTGTACTATGATGTATTTTATTGGCTCAGCAATTGTTATGCTATCCATGTACTGTATGTAAGATCATTTTTCAATAAATGTTCAAACTGTGCATACTCCTGTTACTTTGTTACTAGTGGCAAATAGTGCTCACCTCATATAAAGTCCCAGGGCAATTTTCTGTGTATTTGCTGTATATAGGGATGGAGGTGTGCCACTGGTGACACCAGACCTTTCTCTTTTTTGTTGCAATTAACCCAGGTGGAAGATACCCATAGCCCAACCAGGTCTGTTGCCACCCCGAGCCACATTTATCAGCACATATATATCCACATACATTCTATAGTCTTATACAATTTATATATAGGGACAATTTTTTTTGTTTTTTTAATTTACACTTTAGCCGGTCATGCTGTACCCCCTAGGTGGCAGCTCTGTTTTGTTTGGCTCGGGAGCTGCAATATGTAATCAGGGAGATTTTCATGTCTCCTGCTGTCCCCCCTACCCCTCTGGGATGGGTGGGGCCACCTGCATTTTGGAGCCATGTGTCTAGAGCCTTCGCTTGACGTTCACGGCAGCGATGTCATGACGTTCGGGTGTAGTGTGTCTGCATGGATGGTTGGGGTCCGCATTGCATATGCGCACCCCCAATCGGCGTCTGACACTTTCAGCGCTAGCATGCCTCACCATCCTTCCATGGCATTGGGTGCGGAGCCCAATGGGGATACAAATTGGAGGCCTGACATGGCTGGGATTTCCACTTCCACCTCCTTCATCACACATGCGGAAGAATATCATGTTGTGGCCAATCTTTCTTTCACAGGTACACATACCCTGCACACCCTAGTCCATTTGGCCGTATACTTTTTAATTTCATTTATTTTATTTCAGACACATTTTTATTAGTCCCCATTTGTTTTCAGGGATCACCTCTATAGACATAATTTTGCATTGTTACACTCTCTCCACATCCACCTTTTGGCCTCTATGTCCATCTCAATATTCGACCAGGTTGGTTCACATATGCAACTATATATACAACCTTATATACCTTTCAAACCTACTATCCCATATGCCATTGATTGACATTTTTTGAACAAGTGGCCAGCACAGCCCTCATCTTTGTAGGATTGGCTCCCCCCATGGGAAGATTCCTTATATATTCACAGAAGAAATCACAGCCTGTATTTTACACACAGCTGATTCCTGTGACTGATACATGCTGTTTCACACTGCTTACAGGTAACTTTTGCTGACATATTGATGATATTGGATGCTCTAGCAGGGGCCTTTTACCCCTAGACCCCTCTTATCATTTACCATAACAACCATTATTGCGTTATACATTTTTCTTGTTTATTATAGATACATCACACACACATCCACCCCTGAGGAAGCGAGCTATGTCTCACGAAACACGTCAGTTGCACTAGATGCCTAGGCATTCTGTATGCTTTTTATATGTATCATTGCAAATTTGTACTATGATGTATTTTATTGGCTCAGCAATTGTTATGCTATCCATGTATGTAAGATCATTTTTCAAACTGTGCATACTCCTGTTACTTTGTTACTAGTGGCAAATGGTGCTCACCTCATATAAAGTCCCAGGGAGATTTTCTGTGTATTTGTTGTATATAGGGATGGAGGTGTGTCACTGGTGACACCAGACCTTTCTCTTTTTAGTCCCTAACTTCAGACTTGTGGGTGCTCCAGTATACCCACTAGGGACGTTCCCGTTGTTCGAGTCAAATGTAAGTTGGACTCGAACATTGGTTGTTTGTTTGTTTGTAGAACAAACAAACATATGGGGCGCTGCAGGATGTTTGCATGCCGATTAGCACCCCATAACGCACTGCGAGATTGTAGTGCATTAACGGCTGCTAATACTCGGTCTTAAAAAAGTGGTATTGGGACAACCCATAATATATAATACAGTACTGTCCCCTCCATGCTCCTTTGGTTCCCCTCTGATCCTCCTCCGTGCTCCTCTGGTCGCTTTCCATGCTCCTCCGTTTCCTCTTCATGCTCCTCCACCCTCTCTGTCCTTGATCTGTCAGGATGGAGAGAGGAGGAATGAGCCGGTAAATATTTCATTTACCGGCTTCTTCCTTTTCCAAATGAACAGAGTCAGTGATCCCTGAGTGTCCATTCATAACTGTTACTGAGCATCATAAATTGTGCTTACGATGCTTCAGTTTATGAATGAACAGGAGCCTCTGTCTCCTGTCCATTCATCTTCAGTGCAGCTGAGGCTGATGAGAAAGGGACCCGGGAATATGTGTTCTCAGTCCCTTTCCCTGTCTAAAACAATGGTGGCAGGTTTAATTTTAGGATGGGGGGGCACCGCCCTTCCTTTTTGACCCCTCCCACTTATAAGCCCTACCCCTTATATATTCCACCCAGTGTGTCAGGAGTATACAACCCACCATCACCAGATAGAGTATATACAGCATCACCAGATAGGAGCATGCAGCATCGCCATATAGGGGTATGCAGCATCACCAGATAGGAGTATACAGCATCACCAGATAGGAGTATACAGCATCGCCAGATAGGAGTATACAGCATCAAAAGATAAGGGGTATACAGCATCACCAGATAGGGGTATGCAGCATCACCAGATAGGTGTATACATCATCATCAGATAGGAGTATACAGCATCACCAGATACGAGTATACAGCATTACCAGATGCGACCGAGTGACCCGCCCCCTTCTGATGTCATGTGACATCAGAGGGGGCAGGGTCACCCGGTTACGTCATCGGGTGGCACCGCCCTTTCCTATATAACAGCTGTCAAAGCGAAGAGACAACAGTCGGTGGGAGCCATCTCATCGAGGCAGAGCTTGTTAGTTTTTTCGATTTTTCAGGTCCGTCAGCCGTTGCGATTGACGATAGATGTACATTGCGGGACACTTTTTTTTCTTTTTTAATAAAGTAATTGTCAAAAACTGTCTCTTGTGGTTTTTACATTTTTGGTGAATGGGTCCATTCATCTTCAGTGCAGCTGAGGCTGATGAGAAAGGGACCCGGGAATATGTGTTCTAAGTCCCTTTCCCTGTCTAAAACAATGGCGGCAGGTTTAATTTTAGGATGGGGGGCGCCGCCCTTTCTTTTTGATCTCTCCCACTTATAAGCCCTACCCCTTATATATTCCAACCAGTGTGTCAGGAGTATACAACCCATCATCACCAGATAGAGTATATGCAGCATCACCAGATAGGAGTATACATCATCACCAGATAGGAGTATACAGCATCACTAGATAGGGTATAAACAGCATCACCAGATAGGTTATATACAGCATCACCAGATAGGAGTATGCAGCATCGCCATATAGGGGTATACAGCATCACCAGATAGGGGTATACAGCATCACCAGATAGGAGTATACAGCATCACCAGATAGGAGTATACAGCATCGCCAGATAGGAGTATACAGTATCAAAAGATAAGGGGTATACAGCATCACCAGATAGGGGTATACAGCATCACCAGATAGGTGTATACATCATCGCCAGATAGGAGTATACAGCATCACCAGAGAGGAGTATACAGCATTACCAGATGCAACCGAGTGACCCGCCCACTTCTGATGTCATGTGACATCAGAAGGTGCAGGGTCACCCGGTTACGTCAACGGGTGGCACCGCCCTTTCCTATATAACAGCTGTCAAAGCAAAGAGACAACAGTCGGTGGGAGCCATCTCATCGAGGCAGAGCTTTTTAGTTTTTTCTATTTTTCTGGTCCATCAGCCGTTGCGATTGACGATAGATGTACATTGCGGGACACTTTTTTTTCTTTTTTAATAAAGTAATTGTCAAAAACTGTCTCTTGTGGTTTTTACATTTTGACACTTTTTTGGTGAATGGGTCCATTCATCTTCAGTGCAGCTGAGGCTGATGAGAAAGGGACCCAGGAATATGTGTTCTCAGTCCTTTTCCCTGTCTAAAACAATGGTGGCAGGTTTAATTTTAGGATGGGGGCGCCGCCCTTCCTTTTTGACCCCTCCCACTTATAAGCCCTACTCCTTATATATTCCACCCAGTGTGTCAGGAGTATACAACCCACCATCACCAGATAGAGTATATGCAGCATCACCAGATAGGATTATACATCATCACCAGATAGGAGTATACAGCATCACTAGATAGGGTATAAACAGCATCACCAGATAGGGTATATACAGCATCACCAGATAGGAGTATGCAGCATCGCCATATAGGGGTATACAGCATCACCAGATAGGGGTATACAGCATCGCCAGATAGGAGTATACAGCATTGCCAGATAGGAGTATACAGCATCAAAAGAACAGGGGTATACAGCATCACCAGATAGGGGTATACAGCATCACCAGATAGGTGTATACATCATCGCCAGATAGGAGTATACAGCATCACCAGATACGAGTATACAGCATTACCAGATGCAACCGAGTGACCCGCCCACTTCTGATGTCATGTCACACCAGAGGGGGCAGGGTCACCCGGTTACGTCATCGGGTGGCACCGCCCTTTCCTATATAACAGCTGTGAAAGCGAAGAGACAACAGTCGGTGGGAGCCATCTCATCGAGGCAGAGCTTTTTAGTTTTTTTCTATTTTTCGGGTCCATCAGCCGTTGCGATTGACGATAGATGTACATTGCAGGACACTTTTTTTTCTTTTTTAATAAAGTAATTGTCAAAAACTGTCTCTTGTGGTTTTTACATTTTGACACTTTTTTGGTGAATGGGTAGGGGTACTATTTACCCCTACCCATTCACATGGAGGGCAGGATCTGGGGGCTCCCTTGTTGAAGAGGGCTTCCAGATTCCGATAAGCCCCCCCGCCCACAACCCCGACAACCACAGCCCAGGGTTGTCGGGAAGAGGCCCTTGTCCCCATCAACATGGGTACAAGATGTTTTGGGGGGACCCCAAAGCACTCTCCTAATGTTGAGAGCATGCGGCCTGGTATGGTTCAGGAGGAGGCAGGGGCGTACCTAGAGCATTTGGCACCCGGGGCGAATCCTATATCTGGCACCCCCCCGAAAAACGCAAGGTGGTGCAGATTTTTGGGGATTAAATCGGGGGGCGAGGAGGCAATATAATGCTTCTCTGTCGTCTGTCAAACATTCTCTGAAAAGTGATCCACTGTGGTTCACTCTTCAGAGGGCAACACTAGTGAACCATAATCGCCAGCAATGCCCCTCACAGGGCCGATCCTAGGGTCACAGATGCCTGAGTGCAGAAATATTTCTGACGCCCCCACATGGATGTTGTCATCTTACTAATTCCCCCCTTTACCAATGTTTCTATGGCAATGACTGCAGCCTCACCAGTGCCCATCAATGCAGCCTGATCAATGCCCATCAGTGCGGCTTCATCATTGCCCATCAGCGTAGCCTCACCAGTGCCCATTAATGCAGCCTGATTAGTGCTCATCAGCACAGCCTCACCAGTGCCCATCAGCGTAGCCACACCAGTGCCCAACAATACAGCCTCACCAGTGTCCATCAGTGTAGCCTCAACAGCAGTGCCCATCAATGCAGTCTAACCAATGTCCATCAGCGCAGCCTCCCCAGTGCCCATCAATGCAGCCTCACCAGTGCCCATCAGCGCAGCCTCACCAGTGCCCATCAGCGCAGCCTGATCAGTGCCCATCAGTGCAGCCTCACCAGTGCCCATCAGCGCAGCCTCACCAGTGCCCATCAATGCAGCCTCACCAGTGCCCATCAATGCAGCCTCACCAGTGCCTATCAGCCCAACCTGATCAGTGCCCATCAGCGCAGCCTCACCCATGCCCGTCAATGGGGGGCAGCAGGGGGGCCCTCAAATGTGTCATTCCAAATGCAGCATTGTTAGTTGCCCCCCCAGCTTCTTCTACCTGGGTCCTGGGTGCACTGTTTGTCTTGTCCTGCAGGTGGGTCCTGGTCCTTCCTCACCAGCTGGGAGCATGGGACTGCTGGTACATCCCTTCCTCCTGGGCACCTCAGCTGGGCAATTGGCCTGGGCTGGAGGAAACTGGGGGGGAGTGAGGTAGAGCGGGTGGGGACTCCCAATTCATGTCCACAAATATAGCAATCTCCTGTTGTACAGTTGTATGGATAAACCTCTTCTCCAAGTCCCCTGTGTTCGGCAGGGACCAGGAGACAGGCAGCGGACTATGTGTTCATTTCCGCGCCGCAGATTAATCCGACCAGCGTGCGCCGCTCTCTTCTATATGAATACACTAGAGCTGCCGGGAGTGCCACAGCTGATTAATCCGCTGCCTGAAAATGAAGAAATAGTCCGCTGCCTGTCTCCTGGTCCCCGCCGAACACATGGGACTTGGAGAAGAGGTTTATCCATACAACTGTACAACAGGAGACTGCTATATTTGTGGACATGAATTGGGAGTCCCCACCCCCCTGCTGAGATCAAACCCATCCCTGCTGACACCCCCCCAATGTGTGGCACCCAGGGCGGACCGCCCCCCCGCCCCTTGTTAGTACGCCACTGGGAGGGGGGCACTCGCTCATCCCCCCTATCCTGACTTCCAGGCTGCATGCTCTGATAAGAGTCTGGTATGGATTTTGGGGGGGACCCCACGCCAATTTTTAAAAAATTTTAGCATGGAGTTTCCCTTAAATTCCACAAAGGGTCTGGCATGGACTGGGGAGGACCCTACCCCATTTTTTTTTTCATTTTTTTAAATCTATATTGTCGGGAGCCAGCAATACATTAAAGCCGCAAGCAAGTTTAACAACTTCAGCCCCAGTTTAGGACCAGAGCACTTTTTGCAATTTGGCAATGCGTCGCTTTAACTGACAATTGCCCGGTACCCAAACAAAATTTGCATCCTTTTTTTCCGACAAATAGAGCTTTCTTTTGGTGGTATTTGTTCACCTCTGCGTCATTTCTGATCACCGCTATAAACAAAAGAAGAGCGACAATTTTGCAAAAAAAACAATATTTCTTACTTTTTGATAAAATACATATCCCAAAAAAAAAATAAAAAAAGTTTTTCTCATTGGTTTTGGCCAATTTATATTCTTCCTCATATTTTTGGTAAAAAAATCACAATCTGCATTTATTGATTGGTTTGCGTAAAAGTTGCAGCATTTACGAATGATGAGAATGATGAGGGTTTTTTTTACTAGTAATGGCGGCAATCTGCGATTTTTATCGGGACTGCAATATTGCAGCGGACATGTTGGACCATTTTGACACTTTTTTGGGACCATTGGCATTTATACAGCGATCAGTGCTATGAAAATGCACTGATTACTGTGTAAATGTCTTTGGCAGTGAAGGGGTTAACCTGGAGGGGGCGCTCTTATGGTTAACTGTGTTCCCTCAGTGTGTTCTAACTGTATGGGGGCTGGGCTGGCAGAGGGAGGGGAGTGATCACTGCTCCCATATACAGGAAGCCTGTGATCACATCCCTTCCCCCTCTGTCAGAACAGAGATCCGGGTTTACATACACGGACCTCCGTTCTGTCGCTCTGGGGGAGGTGATCGCGGGTGACCGGTGTACATCGAGTCCGCCGTACCTGCTCCCAGGCCCCCATGAAACACAATGAGTGGGCGATCACCATACTTGTTTTCGTGGCCACCGTCAGGTGACGGCGTTTCGCAATAACGAACTATGTTGCTACCATCAAGCCACGGTCGGTACTGGTTAAATTACATTTTTTCCTTTAGAAATATCATTATTGCTGCGGCATGTTCTAGACATTGCACAGATGCGGCACTCTACAGGCAGACTAAGGGGACCCCCCCAGGCATGATATTTCATTTTTATTGTCTCACTTTAACCACATCAGCCCCAGAAGGATTTCCCACTTTAGGACCAGAGCACTTTTTGCGATTCGGCACTGCGTCGATTTAACTCACCAATTGCGCGGGCGTGCGACGTACCCAAACGAAATTCGCGTCTTTTTTTCCCCCACAAATAGAGCTTTCTTTTGGTGGTATTTGATCACCTCTGCGTCATTTCTGATTGCCGCTATAAACAACAGAAGAGCGACAATTTAGCAAAAAAAAAACACATTTCTTACTTTTTGCTAAAATACAAATCTAAAAAAAAAAAAATTTCCATTTATATTCTTCCTCACATTTTTGGTAAAAAAAAATCGCAATCAGCTTTTATTGATTGGTTTGCGCAAAAGTTGCCACGTTTACGGATGATGAGAATTAATTTCTGGGGTTTTTATTTTTTTTCTATTTTTTACTAGTAATGGCAGAGATCTGCGATTTTTAGCGGTACTGCGATATTGCGGCGGACATGGCGGACCATTTTGACACTTTTTTGGGACCATTGCCACTTATACAGCAATCAGTGCTATAAAAATGCACTGATTACTGTGTAAATGCCATTGGCAGTGAAGGGGTTAACCTGGAGGAGGCACTCTATGGGTTAACTGTGTTCCCTGGGGTGTAATCTAACTGTGTGTTGGCTGGCCTGGCTTGGGGAAGGGAGTGATCACAGCTTCCATATACAGGAAGCCTGTGATCACAGCCCTTCCCCCTCTAACAGAACGGAGATCCGTGTTTACTTACACGGACCTCCGTTCTTTCACTGCAGGGGGGCCATCGTGGGTAGCCAACAGCGATTGAGTCCACCCTACCCGCTCCCTGGCCCACCCCGAACACAGTGAGTGCCGCGAGCGCGCCTCCGGCGGCACGCGCATGCTCACAGTGAGGGATATCGCAGCCGCTATCATTTGAAGGCGGTTTGCGATATCAAGCCACTTTGTCGCCGTCAGACGCTGGTCGGCGGTCGGCAAGTGGTTAAGCATCATTAAAATCACTGCTCCTGAAAAAATTATTGTTTTGAAAACTTTTTTTGCATTGATACATGTCCCCTGGGGCAATACCCTGGTCCTCATACACTATTTTATGGAAATAACTTGCATATAAGCCTTTAAAATGAGCACTTTTGATTTTTCATATTCTTGTCCCATTGACTTCAATAGGGTTCCCTAGAACGTTTTGCCTGTTCGTGGTGTTCTGGTGCGAATTAAACTGGGGCAGTGTTCGGCCCATCCCTAATACCTACATAGGATAAAAGTCCATACTTGGTAGGGTCCATAGGAGGTTTCTTCAGGGAGAACTGCATGTCCCTGCAATCTCCACTAATAGCAGAAACTCTGATCCTGGGACATCAATGACGGTCCAGACTCCAGTAATGGTGATGAACAGTACATCTCTCTAGCTCCTAACTCCATGCCCTCAGGCACTTGGGTATGAACAAACACCTTGTTCCTTTTATATCACATGGAATCAGTGGGTCCCCACCAAAAGCCTACCAAAAATAAAACCAAGGAACATAATTAACCATACCCTTCCCAACTGGGGCAGCCTTTAACCTCTGCCTGCCTACACATTGTGCAGACGTACATGCTCTGGCTGCCATGTGCAGCCTCTCTGACTCCAAGGGAAGGATTGGGGTCCTCCTGACCTCTTTGCTGGGACCTCCTGTCTCTCAGATGGAGCCCTAAACTGTTGGCAGATACTAGATTATAAAGGTTGCAGACACATGCACACTTAGCCTGTTGGTTACTAGCAAGGCCCAGGCACTGGGTTGGACTCTCCTTCCCTCCCAAAGCACTTCAAATTCTTTGAGCTCCAGACCCTTATTCAGAAATTACAAACCCAGAGAAAGATGAAAAACACATTTCTCAACTCATACTGACATTCTGGAGTCCCACACTCTGCATTTGTGCAAACCCTATGTCACTTTCTCCAATGTTTTCACAGTGGCAATGCCACAAGGAAAACAATGGCTGTCTATTCACTACTCTAGAGCTGGCCATAGATGGATTGAAATTTGGCTGGTTCAACAGGGCCCGGCCAAACTTCAATCCATCTTTGAGCAGGCTGGTTGTACATAAGTTGATCTGTTGAATGATTTCTGTACAAGCAGCCTGTTGGAAAATCGTTGCTCGATCGATGCCACTGGCTATAGCCAACTGTGCTGATGAGTGTATTCTGATGGCAGGGAAGCCTCCCCACTGTCAGAATATAATAGCTCCATAGGAGGAAATCCCCCATCCACTTAGAATGTGTAGATGGGGGAATTGATTGATTTTCTTTCTTTGAACCCGCTGCTTGAACAAAAGAAAATTAATCATGTATGGCCTGCCTAAGCACGTGTTTCCTTTAAATATTTATGCTATATTCGCTGATTCTAATTCTGCTTTACATGAACACATTTGAAAATAAAGTTGACATTTTAATACAAGGCTATTTACAAGGATCTTTGGAAAAAAAGAAATTTGAATGTCAAAAATATTAGATGCATTAGCAAAAAATAAAAATTGCACAAAAGAGGTTTCAGTGAGAGAAAAATGTATTTATCCGGAGAAAAAGCAGTATCCGTTCTCTTCTAAAGAGTTTGTGGACAGGACCAAAGTGCAGCCTTCTAGTGACCTCACATTCAAGTTCAAGTATTCCATATTGTAAACAAGAAATAAATAAACTTTAAAACAAGTCACTACCGACCCCTGTAGATGTCCTTTCAGCTGGTCAGCTCTCCCGGTTTCCCCTTCCCAGTGTACCTGCTCTAATTTTAGATTAGAGATTAAAATAATAGGAGGCTGCTGAGTAGGGATGATCACAGGTTTGGTCTGAACTTAAAGCGTAATTCCACACAAAAGTGGAACTTTCGCTTTAAGGGAAGGTGACCCCCTGACATGCCACAATTGGCATGTCATTTTTTTGGGGGGGCAACGGGGACCCTGTTTTGACAGGGTCCCAGTTGCACTTCCTCTCCTTGCTCTGTGGAACTGGAAGGAAGTATGCGCAGTTCTCGCCCAGTTTTGAAGCCAGAGTTGGGCGCCCACACTTGTGATGCCAACTTTTTGTAGCTGCAGACTTTTAATAGGAGTAACTCCACTTTAAGTTTGGACTAAATCTATAAGGAAGTTGTCACTCCCATCCACTGCCACCCAATCAACTGGTATTCCCCACCCCACAGCTGAATGTACACAAAGGGGCAGGGATGCCAATTACCTAATAGGGATACATCAAATTAGGTCAATGGCATTGACCTTAGATTACCATGTGGCCAAAGTAGGTCAATTATGTCATGAGCATTGCCACCCCTTTGATTAGCTGTGGGGTGGGGAATTCCCTGATTGTAGTTAATTGGGGGAAATGAGCAGGAGTGACAGCTGCTTTCTGGGTTTGGTCCAAACCTAAGTTTGGACAAAACATGTGCTCATACTCACACAAGGTTCACACCTATGCGTTTTTGTGGGCTGCGTTTGTGTGGGCATGACAGCCCATTCAAATGATTGGGCTATAATGCATGAATTTCCCCAAAAAGAGGTGCATGCATCTTTTCAAAAATGTCCCTGCGGTTCCAACACCCGCACACCCTTTGTGATTTTACATGCATGGAGGTGGCATTCAGAATGAATGGCAGCCCCGTGCATTACCGCAGAGAGGTGCGTTTTCATCTAGGGGTGGTTGCAGGTGCGGGAATCAATGCTATTCCTACACCCACAGCCACATGCAGAAGTGTGAACCAAGCCTTACTGCTAACTCCTTGCTGGGGAGGAGGGGGAAAGCAGAGTAAACTGTATTGCTGAGCCACAACTATAAGGGATTAGCAGAGTGAGCTACGGAGAAAATGACTTGAACAACTATAGCACTTCTGCTGTGAATTTTGAGAATTAAAGTGACTGTAAAGGCAGAAGGTTTTTTTTTATCTTAATGCATTCTATGCATTAAGATAAAAGCCTTCTGTGTGCAGCAGCACCCTTCACCCGCCCTTATACTTACCTGAGCGTCATCTAGATCCAGCAATGTTGTAGGATTGTCTCGGCTGCCCGGGACTCCCCTACTCATTGGCTGAGACAGCAGCATGGCACCATTGGCTCCTGCTGCTGTCAATCAAAGTCAATCAGCCAATGAGGAGAGAAAGGGGGTGAGACAGGGCTGCGGCTATGTGTCTGAATGGACACAGGGGCTGTGGCTTGGCTCAGGTGCCCCCATAGTTAGCTGCTTGCTGTGGGGGCACCCAACAGGAGGGAGGGACAAGGAGCACAAAAGAGGGACTGGAGAAGAGGAGGATCCAGGCTGCTCTGTGCAAAACCACTGCACAGAGCTGGTAAGTATAACATGTTTATTATGTTTACCTAATAAAAAACAAGACTTTACAATCACTTTAATTTCTCCACGTTATTTGCAGATACAGATATTAATTAGGGTTTTTTTAAACTGAATTTACTTGTTAAACATATGTAACATTTAGATGGCTCTAGCCTGGTTATAGTTGCATTTAAAACAACACCCACATTTCACCATGGCCACTGGTCACTAGAGTTGAGCGAACACCTGGACGTTCGGGTTCGGTGGGTTCGGCTGGACTTTCCAGAAACGTTCGGGTTCGGTACCAAACGTTATCCGAACTTTATCCCGGACCCCATTGAATTCAGTTGGGACCCAAACTTTTCGGCACAGAAATTACTGTAAAAAAGTCCTGGAAAGTGCTAGAGGGCTGCAAAAGGAAGAAAAATGAGAGATGTTATTAGATCTGCAATCTGTCCCTTAAGATCGTTCTGTAATGCAGGATGAGAGATCGTTCTGTAATCAGATCGTTCTGTAATGCAGAATGAGAGATCGTTCTGTAATCAGATCGTTCTGTAATGCAGGATGAGAGATCGTTCTGTAATCAGATCTTTCTGTAATGCAGGATGAGATGTTATAGATCTAAAATCTGTCCCTCAAAGCAGTAGTAGTAATCTCTACCTAGTTATTATCACTGCAATCTGTCCCTCACAATCTGTCCCTCACAGCGCCGGCAGGATCCTCTCCCTACACTAACCTAAGAGCATGTGACATGCAGCACTGTGACTCCAGCCTCATATAGAGGCTGGGTCACATGATGCACTGGCCAATCACAGCCATGCCATTAGTAGGCATGGCTGTGATAGCTTCTAGGGAAAACCAGTGAAAAGCTTGTTGATTGGCTGCCCTGCAGCTATTCAACATGCGTGATAAAATACCAGAACCCAGAACCCAAACCCGAACGTTTTCTCAGGACATTCAGGACACGGACATCCGAAAGTTCAGTACGAACCCGAACGTTACAGTTCGGGTTCGCTCAACTCTACGGGTCACAGCTTTACCACAGCATACTTTGGCGTGTATTTATAAAAAAAATGCAGAGCTATTCTTCCTATGAAACTGCATGTACATTTATTCTGCGTGAATGCTAACACAATCAAATGTTATTAGGCTATTTTCTCTGCAGGTCAGTTGTTCTTCATTTATAAGAATAGCATGAATCAGGGAAATTCATTATTATGGTTACTAGATAGTGTTGATGATCATAGGAAATTAATACTTCTAAATACTTATTACTATGACATCCATCTAGTGACCACCATGCAGTATTTTCCTGATTCACACAATTTTTATGAGTAAACAAAAAGGCTGGTTGTCTGTGTTCTACCCCAATCCTAAAATACCCAGTCCTCTGAATACACTAATTTTCCTGAAATGAAACTAAAAAATGTTAGTTTTGTAGTAATTATTTGGTAGTTCCTGAGCTGTGTGTTCAAGATGTAAAGTTTCAAGTGCAGGAAAATGAAAATTCATCCCTGGTTGGTTGACATACTGTATTCCCATTTTTGCTTCTTCTCTAAATCTGCTATAAGTTTGGATTTAAAACAAAAGAAAAGCCTAACTACATCTTCAATCCTCATCTTCACATCCCCACTACTCATCAAAATGTCACGCCCCCTCCACCTATCTATTGTGGCCAACCTGTATGAGAAAAGAATTGTGTGCTTATCTATTTTTTTTTCTCTCCAGTTGTTGGGGAAATTGCATATTTCATATTCCTTATTGAGGTTGGCCTCACAAATATCTATTATAGCCTCTAATATCCTGGTTACCTTGCAACTTATTGGCATTTGAACTGCCTTATATGGACAAGCTAGCCCCCTCTCCTCAGGAATGTGAAGGCCACATCGTTGTTTACCAGGGTGTTGGCTAGGGGTGGTCTTTTTCCTTACACACAAGTTTAATACCACAGCCCAAACTGGTATAAGTGAGTCTCACCCAGAATGGCCATGAGGCAAGTGTCTGGTCCCAGTCACTTGTGCCATGAAAGGGACCCATGGCGGGGAAACAAGCACCATTAGTATTCTTGATATTTTCTTTATCGTTAGCAATATCTGTCATTACATATAATAAATGTCATACTTTTAAGTATTTGTGTGTAGAGTTGAGCGAACCCGGACTGTAAAGTTCGGGTCCGTACCGGACTTTTGGGTGTCCGTGCCCTAAACCCTAACCCGGACATTTGAAAAAAAGTCCGGGTTCGGTATTCTGTATTTTTGGCGCCTTTTCTATAGCTGCTGGGCAGCCAATCAACAAGCTTTTCACTAGTTTGCCCTTAGAAGTAGAGATGAGCGAACTTCTAGAAGTCCGGGTTCTGCTGGTTCGGCCGAACTTCGGGACAAAGTCCGGGTTCGGGTCCGGACAGAACCCGAACTTTGTCCCGGACTATGATTACCACGAACAAAGGGGCGGTACCCAGGGAAAGTACCGTGTTCACTGACCCTGGTCTGTGAACGGAGTACCGGTAAGACCCACTCTGAGTGAATATGGTCAAACCCGACACCATAATTTGAACACACATTCCTTTTTCTGGTGGGGATCGGTTGTGGGA
>BLSH010374329.1:534783-547622 GCA_018402905.1 Glandirana rugosa | reverse complement strand
TACTACTGCATTAGGGAGAGTTTCCTGTTGGTGCTCTGAGGGAGAGATTATCGTTCTAAAAATCAACTACTACTGCATTAGGGAGAGGTTCCTGTTGGTGCTCTGAAGGAGAGTTTATCATTCTAAAACCATCTACTACTGCATTAGGGAGAGGTTCCTGTTGGTGCTCTGAGGGAGAGTTTATCGTTCTAAAACCATCTCCTACTGCATTAGGGAGAGTTTCCTGTTGGTGCTCTGAAGGAGAGTTTATCGTTATAAAACCATCTCCTACTGCATTAGGGAGAGGTTCCTGTTGGTACTCTGAGGGAGAGTTTATCGTTATAAAACCATCTACTAATGCATTAGGGAGAGGTTCCTGTTGGTGCTCTGAGGGAGAGTTTATCATTCTAAAACCACCTACTACTGCATTAGGGAGAGGTTCCTGTTGGTGCTCTGAGGGAGCGTTTATCTTTATAAAACCATCTCCTACTGCATTAGGGAGAGGTTCCTGTTGGTGCTCTGAGGAAGAGTTTATCGTTATAAAACCATCTACTACTGCATTAGGGAGAGTTTCCTGTTGGTGCTCTGAGGGAGAGTTTATTGTTATAAAACCATCTCCTACTGCATTAGGGAGAGTTTCCTGTTGGTGCGCTGAGGGAGAGTTTATCGTTATAAAACCATCTCATACAGCATTAGAGAGGGGTTCCTGTTGGTGCTCTGAGGGAGAGTTTATCGTTATAAAACCATCTACTACTGCATTAGGGAGAGGTTCCTCTTGGTGCTCTGACAGCAGGATGGCACCCAACGCAGCTCGTGGGCATAACTGGAGCGTGGCTGGGGAGATACAGAGGACACAGATGATACACCTCCCACAGAGGACAGCTTGTCTTTGCCTCTGGGCAGCCTGGTACACATGAGCGACTACATGCTGCAGTGCCTGCTCAACGACAGCCGAGTTGCCCACATTTTAACTTGTGCTGATTACTGGGTGGCCACCCTTCTGGATCCCCATTACAAGGACAATGTGCCGTCCTTAATTCCCTCACTGGAGCATGATCGGAAGATGCGCGACTACAAGCGCACTCTGGTAGACGCGCAGCTGAGGGCATTCCCAAATGACACTGGGAGGCTCAGTGGAAGCACAAGGCGAAGGCAAAAGAGGAGGAGGAAGAGTTCGCCAATGCAGCTGTGGCACCGCCAGCACCTCAGAAGGCAGGGTTAGCATGGCTGAAATGTGGAAAAGCTTTGTCAGCAGCACGCCACCACAAACAGCACCACCAGCTGATAGGCAATGTCTTATCAGGAGGCAGCATTTCAGCAACATGGGGGAACAGTATGTGTGCACACGTCTACACGTACTGACTGATTGGTCTGCCCCATTCAACTTCTGGGTCTCCAAATTGGCCACATGGCCTGAGCTTGCCCTTTATGCCTTGGAGGTGCTGGCCTGCCTTGCAGCCAGTATTTTGTCTGAGCGTGTGTTTAGCACGGCAGGGGGCGTTATCACAGACAAGCGCCTGTCCACAGCCAACGTGGAGTCGTGGACAAGCTGACCTTTATTAAAATGAACCAGGCATGGATCCCACAAGACTTGTCTGTACCTTGTGCAGAATAGACATTTAGACCGGCCTCACACAGCCATTGGTATCCTTTTTTTTTTGAATATGTCTCAATATTTTGGGGGCTACCCCAATTCTAAAAAAAAAACAAACAAACAAAAAACAGTGTTGGCTTCCTCCTCCTCCTCCACCACCACTTCCACCTACACTGCCACGGTCACCGCCTCCTCAACCTCCAGGCTCCTACTCCACATCTTCCTCCTCCTCCAATTTTTTATTTTTTTATGTCATTTTAAGTTATTTCCCTATCCACATTTGTTTGCATGGCACTTGTCCTACTCTTACCCCCAATTTGCTTCCTTTTGCAGCCTTCTAGCCCTTTCCATTACTTTTTACAGCTATTTTTGTGCCCAAAGGTTCGGGTCACCATTGACTTCAATGGGGTTCGGTGTCCGGGGTCAAGTTCGGATCGTGTTCGGTGCCAAACCCGAACGTTTTCACGAGGTTCGGCCGAACCCGACGAACTCGAACATCCAGGTGTCCGCTCAACTCTATTTGTGTGATCTCTCTTTGCACATATCGAACATAACCCCAAAAACATGACAAGAGACCAGTCCGGTCACATAATACTGCAGCTCTAGCTCTATGTAAAGCCCCTATGTAAAGTCGGCGACATCGGCTGTCTCAATAAAAAATGCCCGACATTCGGTCCGTGTGTAAGGCAGCCGGTCTGACAGAAGCTGGCCATTTGGTAGGCTTCTGTTGGACGAACATGCTGGAAAACCAGCAGCCAACCGGCTCCCGATCAGTGCTCTCAGTCAATGGCTGAGAGTGCTGACTGGAGTGTTCTGGCAGGGGGGCGATTTGATAGGGTTGATTTAGCAAAGCTAAAACAAATGTAGGGTTGTTGCCCCTAGCAACTAATGAAAGTTCACATTTCATTGTCTTAGAGCAGTGATGGCGAACATTGGCACCCCAGATGTTTCTGGAACTACATTTCCAATGATGCTCAACTACACTGCAGAGTGCATGAGCATCATGGGAAATTTAGTTCCACAACATCTGGGGTGCCATCTTAACCACTTCTTTACTGGGCACTTAAACCCCCCTCCTGCCCAGACCAATTTTTGGCTTTCAGCGCTGTTGCATTTTGAATGACAATTGCGCGGTCCTGCGACGTTGTACCCAAATAAATTTTGCGTCCTTTTTTTCCCACAAATAGAGCTTTCTTTTGGTGGTATTTGATCACCTCTGCGTCATTTCTGATTACCGCTATAAACAAAAAACTAGCGACAATATGCAAAAAAGAACAACATTTTTTACTTTTTGCTAAAATACAAATCCATTAAAAAAAATTATTTATCAGTTTTGGCCGATATATATTCTTCTACATATTTTTGGTGAAAAAAAATCTCAATCAGCGTATATTGATTGGTTTGCGCAAAAGGTATCGCGTTTACAAACTATGGGAATTGATTTATGGCGTTTTTACTATTATTTTTTTTTACTAGTAATGGCGGCGATCTGCGATTTTTATCGGGACTGCGATATTGCAGCAGAAATGTCGGACATTTTTTACACATTTTTGGGACCAATGACATTTATACAGCGATCAGAAATGTAAATATCCACTGATTACTGTGTGAATGTCATTGGCAGTGAAGGGGTTAACCTGCAGGGGCAGTGAAGGGGTTAACAATGTTCCCTGGGTGTGTTCTAACTGTGGGGGGGGGGGCGGGGCTGGCCGGGACATAACAGATCTCACTGATCCCAGTGACAGGGATCAGTAGATCTGTCATATCCCCTGTTACAGACGGAGAACTGCAGTGTTTACATCGGCGGTTCCCCGTTCTGCAGCTCTGTCAGGCGATCGTGGGTCTCGAGCGGACATCGAGTCCGCCCGGCCCATGGGCGTGCGCGTGCCGCCGCAGCCGCTGGGGGGCACGCCGGGAGCATGCACAGGGGACGACGTCCATGGACGTCGTCCCGGCATTTCAGATCCGCGCTGGAGCCGTACTTCGGCAATAGCGCAGATCTGTAGGGGTTAAAGAATGCCAATTAAAGCTGTATTGAGCACCCCTCCGTCACTTGTAGCTACAGGTACAATATACCTGTAGGTTGTATTCAAGCTTACCTGTAGGTACAATGAATATGTGCTAAATGTGCACCGTTCAGGAGATATTCATGATTTCTGCAGTTGGTAACACCATTGGCGCATGTGCACTGCACTCTGAATTGAGGGCATACTGAATGTGGCATCAATCCAGAGCACTGTGCCACGACTATGGTTTTTGTGCACATGTGTGGAAGTGACATCATCACAGCTTGGCCATTCAAATGGCAGACCAGGTGAAGATGAAAGCCCTGTCAGCAGTGACAGTGCACTGTTGAAGGGACTCCTTTTACAGGTAAGTCTGTCATAATGTGCTAGTATTTACTGCATATTAGCACATTATGACATTAACGTGCAGGGGGACATTTTTTTTTCTTTTGTAAAGACTTTACTACTGATTTCAAATCTGATGATAAACAAAGAAATAAAACTGAAAAAAATTGGATATTCTGCATTTTATTTGTTTTCATGTTTTTTATTTTTTGTTCTTGTTTATTGGTTTGAATTTTAGCATACACAAAGACAAAACAAAAAAGGACGCCGTGCATAATTCTGATTAACCGGTTCTCCACCGGTTACCATATATTTACTGCGGCAATGTGGTGCTGCCTTGCAAATCGCCGTATATAAGCAGTGATCTGCGCGTGCCGCCGCACTCTGGAGGAGACCCAATGTCCGCCAGCGAGCCGCAATGACCTGCCAGAGGGAAAGAACGGGAACCACCGATGTAAACACAGCGGTTCCCCGTTCTGTCAGGCGGCATGTAAGAGATCTACTGATCCCTGTCACTGGGATCAGTTAGATCCCTTATGCCCCTGACAGCCCAGCCCCCTCACAGTTAGAACACGCCTAGGGAACATAGTTAACCCCTAGATCTCCCCCTGCAGGTTACCCCTAGGGTTGCCACATCATCCCTTTAATCCAGGACACATATTAATTAGACAGGTTCTGTGGTTGATTAAGGTGGTAATTAAACTCATTTGGTGCCTCATCTGCATTAAATTAGCCTCAGAACCTGTGTAATTCATATGTGTCCTGGATTAAAGGGATGATGTGGCAAATCTCTTAACCCCTTCACTGTCAATGACATTTGTACAGTAATCAGAAAGGATGGGCTCGGGAAGTAGGGTTACCACATCATCCCTTTAACCACTTCAGCCCTGGAAGGATTTCCAGCTTTAGGACCGGAGCCCTTTTTGCGATTCGGCACTGCGTCGATTTAACTGAAAATTGCGCGGTCGTGCAACGTTGTACCCAAACAAAATTTGCGTCCTTTTTTTTCCCACAAACAGAGCTTTCTTTTGGTGGTATTTGATAAAATCTGCGTCATTTCTGATCGCCGCTATAAACAAAAGAAGAGCGACAATTTTGCAAAAAAAAACAAATTTCTTACTTTTTGCTAGAATACAAATCAAAAAAAATATATAAAATTTTTTTTTTCACCATTTTTGGCCGATTTATATTCTTCCTCATATTTGCGATAGAAAAATTTGCAATCGGTGTTTATTGATTGGTTTGCGCAAAAGTGGTCGCGTTTACGGATGATGAGAATTCGTTTTTGGGGGGTTTTTTTGTGTTTTTTTTTACTAGTAATGGCGGCGATCTGCGATTTTTAGCGGTACTGCGATATTTCAGCGGACATGTCGGACTATTTTGACACTTTTTTGGGACCATTGGCATTTATACAGCGATCAGTGCTATAAAAATGCACTGATTACTGTGTAAATGTCATTGGCAGTGAAGGGGTTAACCTGCAGGGGGCGCTCTAAGGGTTAACTATGTTCCCTGGGCGTGTTCTAACTGTATGGGGACTGCACTATCTGGGGAAGGGAAGTGGTCACAGCCTTCGTATACAGGAAGGCTGTGATCACAGCCCTTCCCCCTTCACACAGAGCGGAGGTCCGTGTTTACATACACGGACCTCCGTTCCTCCGCTCGGGGGGGCCATCGCGGGTAGCCGGCGGCAATCGAAGCTGCCGCACCCGCTCCCTGGCCCTCCCCGAACATAGTGAGCGCGCGGGCGTGCCTCCGGCGGCGCGCGCTCGCTCACTAAGCTCGATCCCGCAGCCACCGTCGTATGACGGCGTTTTGCGGGAACGAACCACTTTGCCGCCGTCAAATGCCGATCGGCGGTCGGCAAGTGGTTAATCCAGGACACACATTAATTACACAGGTTCTGTGGCTGATTAAGGTGGTAATTAAACTCACTTGGTGCCTTATCTGCATTAAATTAGCCTCAGAACCTGTGTAATTCATATGTGTCCTGGATTAAAGGGAAGATGTGGCAACTCTATCGGGTAGTGAACCCTGCACTGCGCTAATAAGAGGCAATGAGACATTCCCTGATTGCTACAGCCGTGCATCGGGGAAATGTCTCACTGTCTGTGATTGGCGCAGTGCATGGTTCACTTCCCGGCAGGCTCGGGCACGTGCACTTGCGAACACGCCCGAGCCCATCTTTAGTAATCAGTGGATATTTAAATTTCTGATCCCTCCGGGGGTGAAGTGGTTAATTATTTTACCACCACCACCCCCCCTCCCCCAAGAAGATACACAGTAATAGCTGTCTCTGACCAGGGAGAGAGATGTGCAAAGTTCATGCTTTCAGTGAACTAAGTCACATGTTCCCCTGAGCACGCCCTACTCTCCAATACCCCCCCTCATGTTACTCACTAGCTTTGCTTTTCTCATTAACTGCTTGGCAGCTTCAAGTTGAATTTGTTTCAGATTTTAATACAATCTAGTGCTGAACCTGCCGACATCAAAATAATAGCGTAAAAAAATCTTTTCATAGTTTCATTCTCAAAGCTGTTGCAAAAGACAAGAGCAGAATTGTAGCAACATGGCTTGCATGCTGAGCAAGGACCCACTGGATATTGAGGTATTGAAAATGGTTTTCATGTTTTTCTTGTCTAACAGATGTTTGTGCATATATAATAGATTCTGATATTGGAGACCATGCTTCTGCAGCTCTTGCTAAGTGCATATTACAGTAACTTGGATCCCTGCTGCTTAGTGGTTTGTGTGTTAAATTGGCAGGTGTGAAACTTGATTTTTCAATCCGTGTAAACAGTTCAGGAGGCTGTGCATCAAAGTCTCTCTGCAGCAAAGGGGATGCATAAACAACTTTAGATTTAAAAATCAAGGGACGTGGGTCACTGTGGTACAGAGCTGCTGCAATCTGTGTTGGGCCATGCTTTTTGTGTTCTGTTATACAAGCCTATCTAATCAATGCACATAACCATGGCATTCCTTTTTAAAGCCATTCACCCCCTTTGAGTATTGGATGTCGAAGTTGGAGCAAGCATTAGAAATGGTGCAAAATTTAGAGCAGCATTTCAATTGCTATTGCAAATTTATGAAGGTTTAAAGCAGTTGTATACTCATGTAAAAAAAAAAAAAAAACTGTAAGGCAAAGGCATAATGAGTTAGTGTGCACCACATACTAGCTCATTATGAAATACCTCAGAACGAAGCTCCGTCAGGGCTGCTCGGTCCCCACTGAGGGAGCTGATATCTTCCCTCGGGGGATCCTTCCGGGTTTGCGGCTCCGGCGCTGTGAGTGGCCGAAGCTGCAAGATGTCACTTCCGCGCACACAGGAGCCCTTTTTTCCGGCAAGGTCGGGCCTTCACCGGGACATCCCTGCATATGCGCTGCTGACGTCAGCGACTGCATGCAGGGCGAATATTTCCTAAACCGTATATGTTTAGGAGATATTCATTTCACCTACAGGCAAGCCTTATTATAGGCTTACCGGTGGGTAAAAATGAGATTTTACTGTATACAATCGCTTTAAGCTTTCATAAAGGTAATACATTAAAATATAAACATAGAGGTTGCCATTTCTGACCTGTTATAAAGATGCATGTTCTACGGCACAGGTGTCAAACTGGCGGCCCTCCAGCTGTTGTTGAACTACAAGTCCCATGAGGCATTGCAAGGCTGACAGTTACAAGCATGACTCCTATAGGCAGAGGCATGATGGGACTTGTAGTTCTGAAACAACTGGAGGGCCACCAGTTTGACACCCCTGTTCTACAGCAATTATCTATGCTACGTTATTTAGTGAGTCATGGGGTCTGGAACAATTCTGCAGGCTAGAATTCCTTACTTCACTGACTGCATGCTTATTTCAGGTTAGTTATTTACCAAAAGGAGACACAAGGATTATAGCCCATGTTGATGAGCTCTTGTTCACTTCAAGCAGGTTTATGCATTTCCACACAAGTCTGAAATAGTAAGTGAAACACCAGTCAGAAAGAAGTCTACCGTAGACCAAATGCACCTTTCAGTAATCTCAGAAGTGCCTTAAACGAATGTCATTAACAAACCTAAAGGCCTTAACCACTTCAGCCCCGGAAGGATTTCCAGCTTTAGGACCGGAGCCCTTTTTGCGATTTGGCGCTGCGTCGCTTTAACTGACAATTGCGCGGTTGTGCGACGTTGTACCCAAACTAAATTTGCGTCCTTTTTTCCCACAAATAGAGCTTTCTTTTGGTGGTATTTGATCACCTCTGCGTCATTTCTGATCGCCGCTATAAACAAAAGAAGAGCGACAATTTTGCAAAAAAAAACAAATTTCTTACTTTTTGCTAAAATACAAATGCAAAAAAAATATATAAAAAAACATTTTTTTTCACCGTTTTTGGCCGATTTATATTCTTCCTCATATTTGCGATAAAAAAAATCGCAATCGGCGTTTGATTGGTTTGCGCAAAAGTGGTCGTGTTTACGGATGATGAGAATTCATTTTTGGGGTTTTTCATTTTTTTCATTTTTTACTGGTAATGGCGGCGATCTGTGATTTTTAGCGGTACTGCGATATTTCAGCGGACATGTCGGAACGTTTTGACACTTTTTTGGGACCATTGGCATTTATACAGCGATCAGTGCTATAAAAATGCACTGATTACTGTGTAAATGCCATTGGCAGTGAAGGGGTTAACCTGCAGGGGGCGCGCTAAGGGTTAAATGTGTTCCCTGGGCGTGTTCTTACTGTAGGGGGACTTGCCTAGCTGGGGAAAGGAAGTGGTCACAGCCTTCACTTACAGGAAGGCTGTGATCACAGCCCTTCCCCCTCACACAGAGCGGAGGTCCGTGTTTACATACACGGACCTCCGCTCATTCGCTCCGGGGGGGGCATCGCGGGTGGCCGGCGGCAATCGAAGCCGCCGCACCCGCTCCCTGGACCCCCCCGGACACAGTGAGCGCGCGCGCGCGCTCACAGTGGCTCTGTATCGCGCCCGCCGTCGTATGACGGCAATTTGCGTTACAGAGCCACTCTGTCGCCGTCAATTGCCGACCAGCGGTAGGCAAGCGGTTAAGCCCCGTACACACGGTTCGACAATCGCATACAACAGGTCGTACTCACGACCGTTGTATGCGATATCGATCATTCGTATACGCGATTAGAACAGTCGAACATACGACGGTCGTACAAGGGAGTTGTATGAGCAGACTAGAAAACTTGGTCGTACCAACAAGCTCTCATACGACCGTTGTATCGCGTGTACAGAGCAGTTGGTACAACAAAGTTGTATTGTGCAAAACACGCATGCCCAAAGTCAGGAATGGCTGGATGCTAATTACAATCACCTGAACGTTCTTTCCCCGGACATACGTGTAGTGCAGTCAGTATGCTGCATACAACAGCCAACATAGGACTCAACATGATCGTACATGCGATCGTCGAACCGTGTGTACGGGGCATTAAAGTATAGCCAGTGGCTAACCTTTTTTTCTAGCTTTGAATAGAGTGGAGAGGGTCAGGTTTTTATTGCTGTCTGTGCTCCAGTTAGGGAGATTCATCCTCTCCATGTGTCCTGTTTATTTTTATTATCCCCAAAAGTGAAAGAAAATCCCAAATTGTGGATTGTTTCCAGAAATGGAATAGAGGAGAAATCATCCAATTGGACAATAGTTCTGATGACGGTAAGAGAATCCTTCATTTTGGAGGGATTTCCTGTTCTGACTATGGCACAGGAAGCAAAGGGAAATCTCTCCAATGGGTCACAGATGGGGAAAAAAAAAAAACTTACGGGGTTATAACTCTCCCTTATACTAGCCAAAAAAACTCCTTTCCACTAATAAAAAAAAATATTTACACACTGTATTCAGATGTTTGGATTGTTATTCTGAACTAGTGTACCCTTTTATCCCTTGTGATATACTTTCTTCCTTGAATAAAATTATATGGTAAAGAAAAAATGTTTATATATATATAAATTATGTATATATATATATATATATATATATATATATATATATATATATATATATATATATTATATACACACATTCTGGAAAGTTAGCATCACGGGGATACATATCAATTAAATGGTAATTATGCTTTTAAACACCTTAATTGTGTTTGAACCTTCTGCTCAGTCTAACCATGCCACCATGTACTGAACTCAGTGGGCAATATGTAGCCATGGCCTGTGTGTAGTATTGTGAAACCCCACTGTCTGAGAAGAGGACTGGAGAACCTTGTAACACCAATGTAAAGGCCCCTACACAGGATGCTAAAACCTGACGGGAATTTTCGTTCGACAGCCTGTCATCCGAAATTCTTACCGTTAGTATGCTCCTTTCGACAGCCAATTTTCTTTTTTCGTCAGACAAAAGCTGGATGTGCAGACTAGTGAATGTTTGTCTATCGACAAGGCCACATCAGATTTTCAGATCGTGTGTACGGAAATCCGACACACAAAATTCGAAAGTACAAACAGGCACGTTCGGAACCCAGGAACGACCCGGAAGTGTTTGGTTGTGTAAACTGCTGATCGTAATTCACAATTATCATTTGTGAAGCGGCAATTGAGATTACGAAATGCAGCGCACATTATCGTCTTTTTAATAGCGAAATTAGCAGAAATGGCCCAAAGGGTGAAGCGAAAATAATGAACTTTCTCTTTATACGCTTGTACTACGTTACTATGTTCGCCTTTGTCGAACGACAGATTTCGTATCGTCAGTACGCTGTACAAAATCACTGACAGCTGCTTTTGACAAAAATCAGAAGCGCGGTCGTACGACATTCGAACAGTGAGTACGAGGCTTTAGCCACAACTATTGCAGCGCATTAAGTCAATTTAAAGGACAGTGATTCTGTTATACAAAACAAGCCAGGCCACCATTTCTAGCTTAAAACTATGCTAACCCAAATACCCCTACCTTAAAGAGGAGCTCCAGGCTCCTTCATAAAAAATGAAAAGCCAGCAGCTGCAAATACTGTAGCTGCTAAATTTTAATATTTGGGCATGTGCGAAGCACACTGGGCTTTGTGAATGAGTCACAGTCTTATGGAACCTGTGAAGTGTCCCAGAAGGCTGGGGGGGAAGCGAGAGTGGATACCTGTCAAAACCAGGTACCCGCTCCCTCCACCCCAAGGGTGCCGAGTGGGACAGCAGGGGGGGCAGACAAGCGGATCTTCCCTTTTTAGGGTGCTCCACTTTAAGTGGTTACTTCTTCCTGACAGCAGAAATCTATTTTGGTGTTTGTCCACCTTTCCTGTACCTGTGATGCCTGAACAGCGAGTATATAGACTCAAACGGGGTCTTAGTTCAGATTCAGGATACTTTATTTATCCCAAAGAGAAATTATTAGTGCCAGTATCTCTAGTGTTGCCTTTTTAGTATGGCCTTATTTAAGTCAAGAGGATTTGCTTTGTAAGTTTAACCAGCATGAGAAACATTTTGGGCTAGTGGAGTGGATCACTGTTGTCAGTCAAAGAGGCTAGAAAGCAGTGCACCAGTGTGGCATATATGCAGGTCAAAGTAGAATTCCAGGTTTAATTTTACTTTAACTAGTTAGTTGGGGCCAAGCTGGCCCAATCTAACTATTTTCATTACAGAACAAGGTGGTCGATGTGTGTGCTGCAATGGACAGTAGTAGCATTAGCTACATACAATAAATGGCACTGTGTTCCAGCAGCAGTACAGGCAATTTCCCTTTTGTTTCTGGAAATAAATCCTATGCAAAAATCAGCACAAGGTAAATCACTTAGTCAGTAAAATGTGTCTCTTATTCTGATGCCTCTGCTGTTCACAGAAATCCTTCTCCGTGCCCCCCACACAATAATCCTGCAGTATAGTGGGGGTTAATAGAACTGTAGGAGCTGCCACAAGATTTTATCAAGTGTGCCAGACTATGCCTGCCCATTTTGTCCAGCTCCACTATTCATAGAAGCTGTACTACAGCTTCTATGAATGGAAAACAATGAATAGAGGATGGGTAGATGATTGAAAGTTCTGCCCCCTCTGTTCATA
The DNA here is from genome assembly GCA_018402905.1 of Glandirana rugosa. Taxonomy (NCBI): domain Eukaryota; kingdom Metazoa; phylum Chordata; class Amphibia; order Anura; family Ranidae; genus Glandirana; species Glandirana rugosa. Next base: position 535,700 of record BLSH010374329.1, on the reverse strand, counting down.
GATTTGTGTTCTATACATAGCAACTGTAGTACCTTCATCATAGTGTCCCCTGTAATTTTTATGACTGTATGCATACAGACAGGCCAAAAAAAAAAAACTATACGTAATACCATCTGCTTTGAGAGTCACTGGACACTTGTGGAAAAATGTGCTGTGTTCCTGTATGATTTTCAGCCCATTCATTTGAATGAGCTGCACCAAAAGTAGTGCATGCACTGCAAACGGTTTACATGATACTGCTGTACCATGCGATGCAGGAAAGCGCACCGATATATGTGTTTGGGTTGTCTTTAGGAATACATTGACACCCGCAGCACATTGCGCACCCAATGTGTTTTGAGCACAATGCAGGAAAGGCAGATTTTCCATACCACGCTCTGGTATGGAATGATGTATGGACAGATGTAAAAGCAGGAAATGATCCCTGCAGGGCCACCATCAGGGAGGGGCAACCCATAGACTTGTACGGGTCTAAGCATCCTGAGGGGCCCAGGCTCATTGGGTCACTGCTTGGGGGCCCCATGAGAGGCTCCTGTCTATGAACTTCACTGTTACTTTTACAGCTGGGTTCCCTGAATGACAGTCTTCTTTGGACCGTGGGTCCACCACTTAGCAGCCTGGGTTGTATTATCCTTCCTTTCCACCCCCCCCACCCTCTCCACCACTGCATTCAATCATACACAGCAGATAGTATGGAGAATGCACATCATGTCCAGACAGAGGGCGAAAGATGTCAATCTTTTCATGTTCAGAGGCATGGGATTTGTTGTGGGCAGGGGGGCTGAGAAGAGGACTGAGGTGCAAGGAGGGGGGGGGCTGTGAAGGGGACTGAGGTGCAAGGAAGGGGGGCTGTGGGGGGAGAAACGTGTAGTCAGGGGAAGTGTCGGGGGGAAGAAACGTAGAGTCAGGGGAAGTGT
>BLSH010374329.1:496842-521502 GCA_018402905.1 Glandirana rugosa | reverse complement strand
GTCCACTAATTCTGGTGAGTGGGGTCACCTAAGGGGATCGTCACTGAACAGCACCAATTCTTTGTTTTTTCACGTTTTGAGCACGGAGCACTTTTATGGACTATTTATTTATACGGAGCACTTTAAATGAATGGACTGTTTAATATAATTAATTGCATTGATTATATATATATTTTTGATTTGTGCACATGTATTAGTAATATTTATGATTAAGCACATATGGATTTCATTTAGGGCACAATCATTTGAGCACATATCGGTTCACAAATAAGCAACTATTGTTTATTTTTGATTAAGCACAAGTTTTTTAATTAATTGTTTAGCGGATGGATTTCATTTAAGGCACTATTTATTTAAGCACATATAGGTTCACAAACAAGTGATCCTGTGAAACCATCTGTATAGGGCGGCGCAGTTGATCCAATATTTTATAATAATCTGTCCCTCACAGGAGCAGCGTGAACCTCTCCCTATAGCACTACGATGAGATGATTTTAGAACAATAATCTGTCCCTCACAGGAGCAGCAGGACCCTCTCCCTATAGCACTATGAGATGATTTTAGAACAATAATCTGTCCCTCACAGCACCAGTAATCTGTACCTAGTCCAGTATCAGATGGTTTTAGAATGCTAATATTTCGCCTCACAGCACTGCCAGGAACCTGTCTGTAATGCAGGATGAGATATTAGATCAGTAATCTATCCCTCACAGCACTAGTAAACTGTACCTAGTCCAGTATCAGATGGTTTTAGAACGCTAAGCTTTCCCCTCACAGCACTGCCAGGAATCTGTCCGTAATGCAGGATGAGATTATATTTGATCGGTAATCTATCCCTCACAGCGCCAGTAGCATGCTCTCCCTACACTAGTCTGAGATGATGTAACACGCGACATACGAGACTCCAGCTCATATAGAGGCTGGTTCACATGATGCACTGGCCAATCACAGCCATGCCAATAGTAGGCATGGCTGTGATGGCTTCTAAGGGCAAATGAGTGAAACGCTTGTTGATTGGCTGCCCTGCAGCTATTCAACAGGTGCCAAAAATAGTCTGGGTCACATGATGCACTGGCCAATCACAGCCATGCCATTAGTAGGCATGGCTGAGATGGCTTCTAAGGGCAAACGAGTGAAACGCTTGTTGATTGGCTGCCCTACAGCTATAGAAAAGGCGTGAAAAATACCCGAATACCGAATTCGAACCCAGACTTTTTTTCAAATGTCTGGGTTTGGGGTACGGACACCCCAAAGTCCGGTACGAACCCGAACTTTACAGTCCTGTTTCGCTCAACTCTATAAGGGGCCCCTAAAAATATGATGGCTGCCCTGGATCCCTGCATAGGTGAGCCTGCAGACCTAATATTTCTGCAGACTACATTGAGAGAACAGATATTAGCCAGAAGTGAAGATAGCAGAGATTTTATGAACGATGTCTGAAAACAGTAGTTGCAGTCTTCATTTAATCATTCGCTATACCAATAATGTATTCTCATAATGCATACATTTTTGTGCACATAGCACAATTAAAGTTACTATAACTTTTAAGTGGCTGCTATAGGCAACGCTTATCCTTCCTTACATTTTTTTTTATTATTTAGTACCACTGTAAAATACACTAATATGCAGAAAACCGTGCTGTAGCTAGTGCAAGTGAAGAGTGTAAACGAGAGATTCATTTGATATAGCTAAATATAAAGAAAAACAGTTTGTATGCCTACTGCTTTACTTGCCAAAGCCTTGCTAGAATGAGCGATCATTCATACTTGTTCAGCTTTTGAGTTAAATCTCTTCTCACTTGGTGGAGGTGATAATGCTGTCTCATTGTCCACTGAGTGCGCAAATCAGCAGACTGGTTAGACAGATTACAATTAATAAATAAAGCCATAAATATATGTGTATTGAAGGCCTTACTCACAGCTGCAAAGCATCAGGAAGAAATATATTTCTGTGCCAGGAGTTAAGGTTGTTTACGTGCAGCCAGCAGCCTGTACAGATCAACAACAGGCTAACAGAAACCACAGCTGCATGAATGCATATCTGTATACCTGATCAGTAACATGCATACATGAATGGAAGGGCAGTCCTGGACGCAAACTGTCTACTTCTAAGGCACAGAAATTTGCTCCTTCTTCATGGCGTACACCCCACTGCAGCCATGTGAATGAGGCCTAAACTCTCATTTGGCCACTTCAAGCAGTGGAATGTGTGTGCAAACACAGAGATAATCTGCTCAGGGACTTTAAAGTGGTACTAAACTAAAAATAGATAACAACTTACCACTTCCTAGATGTGATGGCTGCATTAGTTCCCTTTATTAGGATGTTTTGCTTTATTTTCACCCATTGAACTGGCCATTAAGTCTATTTTTCAACCTCCTTTAACAGACCAAGCTGTACAACAAAAGTGGCAATTGGATTGCTGAGAAAAAACATTTACTACTGACAGGAGTGCTTACAATGGTCTAATTTTACATTTATGTAAAACTTTAAAGTGGTTCTAAAGGCTGAAGGTTTTTTTTTACCTACATGCATTCGAGATCCTGTGCAAAAAAAACAAAGCAGAAAAAAATGCAGTGGGTCCATACCAGACCCTTACCTGAGCATGCAGCCTGCAAGGCCAGGAAAAGGGAAGGATTATCATGCCAGTTGCCCGACCCCCCCCCCCACCCCAAACCTTACCAGGTGACATGCCCTCAAAGCACCTTGTCCCCATGTTTATGAAGAGCCCTTTCCCCACAACTCGATCCGGTGGTTGTGGGAGTCTGCTGGGGGAGGGAGGCTTATAGAAATCTGGAAACTCCCTTTTAACAATATAGTATGGTAGGGGTATCCTGGCGCTACTATGATAGGAGTGGTGCAAGTGGACTAGGTTGCTGCTGTACCTAGCTATATGATATAATATAAGCAATGTAATTGAAAGGAATGGATGGTACTGCGCAGCCTATTTCTGTAGGTGTCAATATATAGTGATCTCATACGTTATTCTGATGTAAAAATATACGTGTATGATGTAAAAATATATACAATGATGAGGATAACGCATGTAAAAATATATAGGTATAAATAGACGATATAAAGTGCAATATACAATAAATCCTTCAATAAAAATGCAGTGGGTACAATCTTATAAAAGCATTGGCTATATAAAGCCTAAAACATTAAAAATGGCAGTGATATAATCCAGTGATTAAAAGTGACAGTGAAGCTATAAAACAGTAATTATAATAGATTGAAATTCAGCAAATAGTTTCACTCTTAAAAAGTCCTAATTAAAACTGTAGTGATAGTGATAACTGTGATTCGTGTTCCAAGTGTTCATATAAAATCATTGGTACTTCATTTGAGTGCAGCGAATCTCTTTTGCAGGGGGGTGTTCACCCCAAGAGGATTCCTTCAGTGAGTGCTCCGATCGAGTAAGTGCTCACAGAACTCTCACCTTGTTAGTTAAGATCATGTGCGCATCATGGTTTCTTTGGGTCCTATTCCTCACTTCCACGCTTCCTTCGAGTCTCGGACTGTGAGCACTTACTCGATCGGAGCACTCACTGAAGGAATCATCTTGGGGTGAATCCCTTTTAACAATAGTACTCATACTCATTCACAAAAAAATAAATCATTGGTAAAAAAAACACAACATTGTTTATGACCAAGTCCTTTAACCGCGCCCCAACTGCCTGCCACAGTTATACTGCAGCAAGGCGACTCTATTGCGTGAATCACCATACCGGTATGGAGCTTTGTGTAATAGATATAGGAGGCGCACACGTGGAGCGGCCCCGGAGCCATTGCGCATAGGCCAGTGGCTGCAATGTCCACCGCCCATCCACGATTGCTCCACAGAGAGGCATAAGGGAGATTAAACAAGGCGGATCCCTGTTCTGTCAGGGGAGTTCAGAGTGATTGTCTGTTCCTAGTGATCGGCAACAGCGATCTCTCTGTTCCCCTAGTCAGTCTACTCCTCCCACAGTTAGAAAGCACCTCCCTAGGCAACACTTAACCCTTTGATCACCACTAGTGTTAACCCCTTCCCTGCCAGTGTCATTTATACTGTAATCAGTGCATTTTTATAGCACTGATCGCTGTATAAATGTCACTGGTCCCAAAAAAGTGTCAAAAGTGTCCGATCTGGCCGCCGCAATGGCGCAGTCCCCCTAAAAATTGCTGTGCCGGCAGCATTCATGCAGCCCCAGACCATGACACTGCCACCACCATGCTTGACTGTAGGCAAGACACACTTGTCTTTGTACTCCTCACCTGGTTGCCGTCACACACACTTGACACCATCTGAACCAAATAAGTTTATCTTGGTCTCATCAGACCACAGGACATGGTTCCAGTAATTCATGTCCTTAGTCTGCTTATCTTCAGCAAACTGTTTGCAGGCTTTCTTGTGCATCATCTTTAAAAGAGGCTTCCTTCTGGGAAGACAGCCATGCAGACCAATTTGATGCAGTGTGCAGCAGATGGTCTGAGTACTGACAGGCTGATCCCCACCCCTTTAACCTCTACAGCAATTCTGGCAGCACTCATACGTCTATTTCCCAAAGACAACCTCTGGATATGACGCTGAGCATGTGCACTACTTCTTTGGTGGACCATGACCAGGCCTGTTCTGAGTGGAACCTGTCCTTTTAAACCACTGTTTGGTCTTGGCCACCATGCTGCAGCTTGGTTTCAGTGCATTGGCAATCTTCTTGTAGCCTAGGCCATCTTTATGTAGAGAAACAATTCTTTTTTCTTTAAGTCGTCTTCCAGGACAGCATCTGATAGATAGAGCTCCTCCCACCTAAAACAGGAAACACATCATCCACCGTTTTAAAAGGCCATCACATACTTCAGTGCCTCAGTTCTTGTGTTTCCTCCAGACCAACAGGATCAGCACAGTTTGTTTGTTTTTTTTCCTCTAGTCCCTGTGCTAAGTTGCAGGTGACTTCCTGGCTGGTAGTCTTCAGTTGCCTCTGAGGGTGCTAGGTGACTTAGGCCAGGGCTTCTAGGGACCCCCCCCCCCCAGGGTCCTCTTCAGCCTGAGATTTCACAACCCATTGGGGAAGTAAGCAAACATCCCCCCAGCTGACAAAGTTATCCCGGGATACCCCCTGCAGTCCCCCTCCAGCGCTGTGGTGCAGCAGCAAACCGGCCTGCCTGTGGCATCTGCGGGAAGCCACCTGATCTCACTCCTCTGGGGATGCCATGCATGTCACTTCCAGGGGGCGGAACTTCCAGTCAGGTAGTTCTGCCTGGCGCCATTTTTTGGTGGGTGCCTGGAAGCTGAGAGGGAACAACAAACCCGGAGCACAGCGATGACGTCACTTCCGGCAGATCGACAATTAGGACCTGGACACAGTATCCCCTCCAGGAAGAAAGGGAGACACGCAAATCGCAGGAAGGGGTATGTGGCCATCCATACCTCTATCAGGGTGGCTGGGGGCGGGGCCAGAGCAGAGGCAGGGAAGCTGTATCATCCTGCCCTTCAGATCCTGCAAGCCAGGACAGCTCCAAGGCAAGCCAGTGCATGTGCAGGCCACCTCCTGTACTTGCCAACCATTATTCAACCTAGGCTACAAGTGGTATGCAGCAGGCTATCTGCACCCCTCTCTCACTGGGGCAGGAAAAGCTTTCAAGGAGAATGTGTTGGATATTTTGCTTGAAGCTGACTATTTCAGATGCTGTACTATTCTTCCCCCGCAGAGCCTGTGAACCAGGACCGCTCCAAGGTAAGCCAAACCATGCTGAGGCCACCTCTGTTCTTACCTAACCACTATGCACATAATGCTAATTAGTGGTAGCAGCATTTTTGTTTTTTTAATCATACTTAAAAGGCTTAGACCAGTGGCTTGCATCCCACCAAGCATGCACCTGCCGCCACTGGTATTAACTATCAAACTTTAGGATGTTGCTATCTGTTTCCTTAGTCTACAACTGTTTATTAATCTCTTCTTGTGATTTATTTCCTAAATTGAAACCAAAAAAGCATACTGTTTTACTGGATGTACATTTTAATTTAAAGTATATATCCTTTTTTTTTCTCAATCCAATGAACTAGTTTAACTCAACCTCTGTCCACATCTGCATCAGTCTATAAAATGATGCCATGTTGTTATGCACCCAACATAAAAATGCAAGTTATCATCCATACATTTGCAGTGCTTCACCACTTCAAGTATAGGTTCACATATCATTGTACAGAAAACAGGCTCATAGTTGAACCCTTGAAATGTGCGGTTTTGGCCCCCAAACATAAAATTGTTGTGAGTTAAAATTAACCACAGCATAGCATATCAAATCTAAATTAATAATAGCCTGGCTTCATCACACCACCTTGTCCCAAATATTTCCCTGCAACCACCAATTAATTTTGGGGAAAATGCTTGATTAAAGATCCTCAATATCCAAACCTACCCCATATTGTCTACCTTAAAGGGCCCCACCCCCCAGAAAATAATACAATTATATTTTTGCTAAAAAATACACTAAAAATCATTATTGAATGACATATTTACTGGTCTCCCTCCTCCGCCTCCTATCCTGAAAGATCACCTTGTGTGCCCGCAGCAACTGGGGGCAGGAGAGGGGGGAAAGCTGGCAAAGCTGTTGTGAAAGGCGCACACAGAAGGCCCGGAAAGTAGAGGGATGTGGGGATGGATGCTAAAACTGCTCCCCCTGCAGCACAGCTGGAAGGAGGGAGCAGAGTGGAAGGCAGAAGAGGATCTGTGTCTTCAGTAAGGTAGTACAGCTTGCCCTCCTACTCAGCAGGTGCCCGGGCCCCCCTTTTGAACTGATGGGGCCTGGGCCCAGTACAGGAAGGCTTGCTGTACTGCCTTATCAGCAGCCCTGCTACCACATACATGTACCCATCTACAAATAATGTATCTTCTGTTTTCCTAACCAAATCCCCTGTATCCCTTAATTAAACAGGCTCATTGCTATGGATTTAAAATAATATTTAATATAACAATTAGCAATTTCCCTGAGATAATGGGCCTCCCTTATGGGTCCATTCCTCTGAATTGCCCAAAATGTCATTAGTGTATTGCCAAATTTAAAATTTAAGTTTGCTGTCAGACCAGTAAAAGCTGAATTTCTTTCTATGAACTTTCTTTGGTTGCTATTGGTTTTAGGCAATTTGCATATCACAATTGGTTTTTGCTCTGTTTTACCGAAAATCAAAGAGAAAACCAAACTGTTAAAATAGAATTGCAAAACAGGTAGAGAACGTAAAAAATGCTGAGTAGGAAATGATTACAGAATGAAATATGAGTGAAATAATCATACCCTGCTCTTACATACTGTATATTTTTTCATATTTATTGCTAAGTCAACCTGCTATTGCCCATACTTATTATTAATCTTGAAAAGCACAGTGCGGTTTTGCATGAAGCTGATAATTAGCTGGTTTATGACATAAGGGTGTAACCTTACAAGCAGGTCCCATACTGTGAAAATTAAATAGATTTATTTTCTGCAACATTTCAGATATTTAAATGCAAAGTTAGGAAATGCATTATTTATTTTTTTTATATTTACATAAAAGCCATGTAAATGTATCAGCATATCCATGTCTGTTGGAACATCCATGCTTGATTAAGGTTTAATGCATATACTTTTCCAGTCATAATAGCAAATTCTAAATGTTATTTACATGTATGGTTTTGGTAAATACTGACCTCAAAATTCTGGACTTAGCCAGTCATCTGCAACCTTTTTATTTTCTTTACTACTGATATCAAGTCTTGGCAGATATATTATATGATCTTATAGCAAATGTTCAACAAATGCAAGTGACAAGTTAGCTATGGTTTCTTTTTTATTTTACCTGATTCACCAGACTTTTCTTAGATTTGTTAAAGGCTAACTCCACTTTCATGGGAAAAATTAGCAAATAAAAAAATAATATAGCAAATGCACCTGCTACATAAGCCAAAGTGTATTGAATGCTATAAAAAATTACCTTTTCCTTTTCCTGCAGTGCTTTAATTTTCTGTAAAATTCAATGTGATATGGCAGCCTGGAGGTTGGTGTACAGAACTTACCCAGAAATGTAATTTTCTCGGTGTGATTAGCTCCCTGATTTTTCCACAAGTCGGGTTTTAGGAACCCTCTGTAAAAAATTGTAATTTTTGGGGAGTTACTCTCAAAGGGTTAAAGCACACTTCCACCCATGTTATGTACTTTCTCTCTATGGAACCCCCCTAGTGCAAACTTTTACAAATGCAAATCCTTTTTTCCTAAAAGGAAATGCCTTTTAGATTATTTTTGTTCTCCACCACTTCCTGCAGTCTCCGTCTAGATCAGGGGTGTCAAACTGGCGGCCCTCCAGCTGTTGTGAAACTACAAGTCCCATCATGCCTTTGCCTGTGGGAGTCATGCTTGTAATGGTCATCCGTGCAATGCCTCATGGGACTTGTAGTTTCGCAACAGCTGGAGGGCCGCCAGTTTGACACCTGTGGTCTAGATGATTACATCTCTAGGGGATTGTCAGGGAAATGGTTGAAGAACTGGCAATCTTGCCAGGAATAGAAATGAGCACCAGAGGCGCATTCCGATGCGCATGCGCACCCGCATGAGCGGTTGCGCACACAGGCGCGCACGGTGTGTCCAATGAACACCTTTTCCTGCCTATAAAAGTGCTATGGCTGCTTGACATAGTTGCTGGATTGTCTTCAGCTTACCCTGCATTCCTGAACCTTGTGTCTGTGCCTGAATAGCCGTTGTGACTTGGCTAATCCCTGTTCTGCTGACTTCTCTCCTGGAAAACTCCTGGCTTGTACCTTAACTATTCTCTGAATGTCCGTTGTGACTTGGCTAATTCCTGTTCCGCTGACTTCTCTCCTGGAAAACCCCCCGGCTTGTACCTGGATTATTCTCCTGCCTGATCTTCAGTGTTTGACCCCAGCTTGCTTAAAGAACTCTGCCTCTGCCTGATCCATGGTGCTGACCTCGGCTCACTTGACCTTGCTCCTGCTTGATTACCTGGTATTTGACCCTTGGCCTGTTTCACAGAGTTTACTGCTCTGCACCTCTGCTGCTGAGTAACCAGCTGATCTTCAAGGACTGTGTTTCCACTCGCTGGTTCCTAGAACTGCTGTTGGTTGCCTTACTAACATTCTCTGCCTACAGAACATCCACACCGTGTGTGGCCCTGCCTGGCCTTTACTGTCTGCATCTCAGATTCCCACAGCTAAAATGGAACTTGCCTGCTTCCGAGATCTGAAAGTAAAAAACAATTTTTAGTCCACATCATTTCGCAAATTGGTCAGATCTCACAACCTCTATGATACATGGAGAGTGCGATATCCTACCCACAAACAATATACATTCTACTGCACCCCCCCCTGCATAAATTATATTGTAGATTGGATCATTTTATTGTCACTGCACCTGTGCTTCCAAACGTAGTCTCTTTGGAGATAAACCCCATTACGTGGTCCGACCACGCACCTATTGTTCTTGATCTTGCCTTATCTGCTTCAATGCCTAGAACATGTCATTGGCGCCTAAATGAATCATTCTTGCGGGCACCTGACATTAAAAAGGGCTTACAAGAGAAACTATCAGAATTTTTCCAAACAAATGAAGGCTCGGTTACAGAGTTCTTCACCTTATGAGAAGCTCTCTTTAGGGGAGAATGTATTTCAACAAGCTCCCGTCTAAAACAGGATTATAGCAAGTTGAAAACCGAACTCTTGATCCAGTTGTGCGCTGCTGAAAAGTAGCTTCTTCAGGCTCCCGCTGTAGGATGCCTGAGAATTGTTACAGCGGTAAGCAACCGTATCAAATCCCTGGACATGAGCAACATTTCCAAATCACTATTATGGCCTAAGCAAAGGTTCTATGAATTTTCTAATAAACCTCATGGGATGCTTGTCAATAGGATTAAACCACGACCGTATATGTCAATTCCAGATCACCTAGTACAAACAGATGGTACTCCTACCCACTGTCCTCAAACTATGTCTCAGGTTTTTTGGTAACTATTACAAAGATTTATATAACTACCTCAGTAATAACCCTAACTCTAAATGTAAGCAGGAAATATTTGACTCCTTTATAAACTCTTTGCAGCTTCATAGAATATCTCCTGAGCAACACTCTCAGATCAATACATCCATCACATCTGGGGAATTAGCATAGTCATAAATCATCTACCATCACATAAAGCCCCGGGCCCTGATGGTCATCCATACTCCTATTACAAAACATTTCTCCCAGTCTTAGCCCCACATATGTTAAAATGATTTGCCTCCTTACAGAAAGGTACACTCCCACATAATCAATTTCTTAACGGATTTATAATGGTAATACCGAAGCCAGGCAAAGACCCAACTTCCCCTGACAACTACCGACCAATTGCCCTTTTAAACTCCGATTACAAAATATTCACAAAAATACTGGCCAATAGATTGTCGTTAATATTACCAAACCTGATACACAAAGTCCAAGTGCCATTCATCCCAGCAAGACACACAGGTGACAACACGAGAAGGACAATAGACCTTATTCACCTCTTGACCAAGACTAAACACCCTGCTATCATTCTGAGTTTGGATGCCCAAAAGGCTTTTGATCGTCTAAGCCGGCCATTTATGTTTGCAGTCCTACATCAATACAGTTTTTCAGGTTCTTTTATCCAGGTATTACTAGCCTTATACTCAAAACCCACCTCCCAAGTACAGTTGTCTTCCCACTTGTCGCAGTCCTTCTCCCTGAGCAATGGTACCAGACAGCGCTGTCCCCTGTTACCCCTACTTTTTATTCTCAGCCTAGAGCCTCTAGCTATAGCTATAAAGTCTCAGATAGGCATTCAGGGGGTGCGGCTATGACAACGGGACTATAAGCTATCCCTATTCACTGATGATATTTTACTAACCCTAACCCACCCCCACACTTCCCTTCCCTCCTTACATAGAATCCTGATATCTTTTAGCTCCATCTCCGGATTTAAGATCAACTCTTCTAAGACGGAAGCCTTACCCATCAATATATCATCGACCCAATTAGCCTCCTTACAGACAAAATTTAACTACCACTGGTGCACCCATTCCCTTAAATACTAAATACAAGCTCAGGCCTAAAAAGGGGGTTATAGTAGGAAGTCCCTGAAGAGGGCATATCTAAGAATAACCTTAGGGAAGCTGTGATTACTGCCGCTATATCAACCAGACCAAAGGGATAATACTTCCTAATCAGAAGGTGCCCTGACCTAGGCACTACACTAATTGCAATACTATAGGTATAATGTATCTAATGACCTGCAGTTGCAGGTCTACGTGCACAAGACCAAAAGGAAATTTTGGCAACATATACATGACCATGTAGTAAACATCATGACAGATAATCTGGACAGCCCTATAGCTAGACACTTTGCCACAAGGCACAATACAAGGTGGATACTCTTAAATGTATGGCCTTGGCTAGGATACATCCCCCCCCCCAACCAGGTAGAGGGGACTTCAATCAGACTATCTTACAAGTAGAAGCCCAATGGATTTATAAATTAAGAGCTACAGTATCCCCAGGCCTCAATGACTCTATTAGCTTTGCCCCTTTTCTAGATTGAGACTAATTCATGTACTTTCTCTAATCTTTCCATTTTTGATATAAGGTATCTTAATAATGGTGATGGTTTTTTTTATCTCAGGATAGTAGGAACTTTGGATAATTGTGATATAATTCATATAATTTGTAAACCCCAGTGTTGATGGAGAAGCTTGTGGAGCTGAGGAGTTATTTTATGCAAGGTTAAAAGAGAAGAAGGAAAGAATACAACATTCTAAATTACTATAATATCTTTTTTTTTTAAAGGGAAGAGTAAGGAAAAAGAAAATACATTTTTATTTCCCATCTTAGGTGTTGTTAGTTTGTGGTTTTTGTCTGTGGATTTCTCCCTCTGGTGCTGTGCGTGAGCCGTTGCTTGCTTTTGGGTTTTTTTTTCCCTGCACACATCTTGACCTTTGGACTTAATCTTTGCTGCCTCTTTGTACCTGTCACAGATCAGCTGCAGAGCACATCTGTGTCTTACAGACTCTTACCAAGATGTTTCATTCTGCCTATAAGTTACCTTGTGGAGAGTTTTCTAAGCCTCCCTTGTCCTCTTTTGGGTCCCTGAAGCCTCCTCAGGCTGGACAGACTTTCCCCCTGCACCCACTGTTGGAACAGGTGGTGTATGCTCATTGGGAACATCCTAACAGGATTTTCATTCCTCCTAAGAGGTTTTCCCTTTTATATCCCATGGAGAAAAATTTTGTTAATAAATGGAGCATGCCAGGTGTAGATGGGGCTTCTTTAAAGAGGAAGTAAACCAAGATTGGTTTAACTTCCTCTACATACCCCTGTAAATTTGAAGCATAATGGGCTACTATGCAAAGCATAGTAGCCCATTATAGGTCACTTACCTGCAAACAAAGCCTGCAACATTCAGCGCTGTCCCCTGTGCTGGCGGCGTCCATCTTCTGCCCCTCTTCCTTCCGGGGCCATGATCTACGGCTCTCTGACTGGCCAGAGTCACGGGATGCGAGGGAGCCATCAGTCACGGTACGGTCTCAGTGGAGAAACGGCACAGAGGCCATTTCTTCACTGTGCATGTACCGAAATTACGTTGGCACATGCAGAACACTGCATATCTCCTGAACCGTGCAGGTTTGGGAGATATGCAAGGCACCTACAGGTAAGCTTTATTCTAGGCTTTCCTGTAGGTTAAAGTGGTTGTCACAGGTTGACAACCACTCTAAACAAGAACTTAACTTGTCCAATGAATAATGCACAGGGCTTGAAAAACCCTGTTGAGAAGAAACTGGAGTCCTTATTAAAGGTTACCTTTTCTTTGGCTAGTTCAGATATTCAGCCAGCTGTTGCAGCAATTGGAGTCTGCCAGTCCTTAAAGGTCAGGTCAGACAGCCTGACAGGCCTAACCAGGAGGATTGTAAGTTGGTTCACAGTATCGGGGAGCCGATGGATATGTCTCTCTGTAATAAAATGACTTGCCATTTTAAATATAGCACATTTTAAAGATAGCACACTGGTTTTGGGGCAAGATAGAAGCTCCAGTGCACACTGTGCAAACTTTTGCCAGTGCACCTTAAATATGGTTTAAGCACTGCCTGTGACTTCTGCTGTGATTATTTCAAATGTGTCTGGTGGATGTCAGGGATGGCTTTCTGGACAAGAAAATGGTGACTGGGTACCTGCCATCGTGGTGCAGCACAGGTCATAAACTCACTGAAGAGGGTTTGATTTCATCAGCTGTAAGCCAACAATTTTGTCCAGCTGGCATTGAGATGTTGGTCATTAGCGTGATTGGTTGACTATTTTTTCCTACAGTCCAGCAATTTGAAAAAATACACCACATGTTCAAGTGTGCTGCAGGAGTTGGGTTAGATCAGTGGTTCTCAACTCCGGTCCTCGGGCCCCCCCAACAGGCCAGGTTTGCAGGATAACTGAAATACATCACAGGTGATATCATTTGCTGCTCAGTGATTGCAGTATTCTAGTCTGCATCTCCCCAAGGTAATACTTAAAATCTGGCCTGTTGGGGGGGCCCGAGGACCGGAGTTGAGAACCACTGCGTTAGATTCAGGGCAAGGTTCCATATGAATAGCATGGTGGCTAAGTGATTAGCACATCCGCCTAGCAGCAATGGGGTTGTTGCTTTGAATCCCAACCATGGCACTACCTGCCTGAAGTTTGCATGTTCTCCATGTGCCTGCATGGGTGTCCTCTGGTTTCCTCCCACACTCCAAAGATATGCTGGTAGTTTAGTTGTCTCCTGTCTAAATTGGCCCTAGTATGCATGTGTATGAATGTGAGTTAGGGACCTTACATTGTAAGCAGCATGAGGGCAGGGACTAATGTGACTGTATAATACATATGTAAACCACTGTGTAAATTGATGCACTATATAAGTATATCAATTAAGGTTTTAGACTGTGCTTGGCCCTAATCTGCACAGCCTCAGACACTAACCCTCTTCCTTGCTTGATGTACCTTAAGGTAAACCTCTCAAAAATGTTGGCATATTTCAGTCTCTATTGCTTGAGGTTGCAGATGTTGCAGTGGCTGCAGATAGAGATTCTTGTGGCATGGAAGGATAAGTGGAAAGTACAGGCCCTTTGCTGCTGAAAACTATCATTTATGTGCAGCTCCCACAAAGCTTTGTGATAGAGAATCATATGTCCCTTTTCTCATAATGTGCTGAAATAATTTAGCCTACTGTTTACTGTACAACAGCAGGATTAGCTTTAGAGGAGAAGAAAGGAAAAGGTGCATTTGCAGCCGCTGGGGAAGAAGAGGACAAAGGACAAGGAAGGTTTGGTTAGCCACTCTATGACTTCCTATGTGTATAGCATGCCCCCTGTCCGGAAGAAAAGCCAGTGAACACTCATGACAGGCAGCTTGCCAACTCAGCAGCCCAGTCCCTGGTCACCTCTCACATACCATGTGAGACTGCCCTGAGCATGGTATTCTCTCTCCTGTTTATCCTGCTGCAGCTCTTCATCCTCCTCTGACTTTTAGGCTCATCCAGTCCTTGCCTTGATAGAGAGCTGTTTCCTGGGAAGTGCAGTTCCCATAGTTCCAGGCAGCTCCCAGAAGCCTTTTCCTTTCCCAAGCTGGATGTGGTGGGCTAGGCCTCAGCCAGCTCTAAATGCAGCCCTGCCATTATATCCTGTGGATGGCTCTTTCTCTCTCTCTCTCTCTCTGTTGTCCTCTGATCCTTGTGGCTGAGAAGTGGGACAGAAACTGTGTGTGGGCGAGTGCAGCTCAATACCGACAACCGGGTCCGTACTGCAGGTCATGCATCCCCATGGACTGAGGCTACATAGTATAACAGCACCTATCTCGCTAAAAAAATCGTTTGTCTGGTTTCCTTATCTACTCCAAGTGTCTCCATACACGAGCTTCACTGAAGAATATATTTCATCCTAGCTATAGTTTGTAAACTACTATTTGCATTGCCCCCCATGTTATGGAGATGAAGGGATACAGAAATGTTAGTAGTCCTTATCAGGAGAGGAGTCTAGGGTGACAACCTCCCTCCAAAGATAAAGAGTAACATAGCCACCCTAGGACACGAAAGTGTGTTATTTGCAGGATTACCAGGCAAAAATGAAGCAAAAGTAGCTTGAAAAAAGAATTAAGTTGCCACACCGAGGACTAGTAAGCTCTAATATATTACATTTTTGGGGTTTAGATATGTTTAAGCAGCGGTTACAACCTTGATAATATACCCACTCTGCTCCCATGATGATAATGCTCACACTAGTTGCTTCTGCCAGGTAAGATACATTCCTTAGCTTTAGTCCATACATAATTACTGCTTGTCGCTTACAAACATTTCTTTTGTTCATTTTTGCTTGTTTTCAGTTGTACGCTTAATTTCCCATGCCTGCCACAAACCTATGGCAGCCAAAGGTGGATACAAAGTTAAGAGAGGAAATCTTGCTATCCAGATCATTGTGGATCATGCAGTTGACCCATGAGCATTTTGTCAATGCAATTAACATACATAATGAATTGTGGAAATTAGAATATGAAGTGTTTTTTAAGGACAGCCTCCGACTCTGGCATTTCTGCCCTTAGCATGAAAAAAAAAATTAAAAATGGAACTCAATGTGAATATAGCCACTCATTTACATAGAAATCGCTGTATCTGCATACTTAATAGACTTTTTCCATCCCGGTGGGATTTTCAATCTAATTATAGAGTACTGTGTACTGCATTCCTAATCCTATATTGGTATTCAGATTTTACTATTTAATTTTTCATTGATATTTTTCAGCAAATGTGATTTAGGAGTTTAGTGAGCTTTGAAAGGTAGAACAAATGCATTGAAGTTGAGATCTACAATTTGGAGATACAGTATCTCACAAAAGTGAGTACATCCTTCACATTTTTGTAAATATTTTATTCTATCTTTTCATGTGACAACAATGAAGAAATGACACTTTGCTACAATGTAAAGTAGTGATTGTACAGCTTGTATAACAGTGTAAATTTGCTGTCCCCTCAAAATAACTCAACACGCAGCCATTAATGTCTAAACCACTGGCAACAAAAGTGAGTACACCCCTAAGTGAAAATGTCCAAATTGGGCCCATTTAGCAATTTTCCCTTCCCGGTATCATGTGACTCGTTAGTGTTACAAGGTCTCAGGTGTGAATGGGAAGCAGGTGTGTTAGATTTGGTGTTATGGCTCTCACTCTCTCATACTGGTCACTGGAAGTTCAACATGGCCCCTCATGGCAAATAACTCTGAGGATCTGAAAAAAAATTGTTTCTCTACATAAAGATGGCCTAGGCTATAAAAAGATTGCCAAGACCCTGAAACTGAGCTGCAGCACAGTGGCCAAGACCATACAACGGTTTAACTGGACTGGTTCCACTCAGAACAGGCCTCGCCATGGTTGACCAAAGAAGTTGAGTGTACATGCTCAGCATCATATCCAGAGGTTGTCTTTGGGAAATAGATGTATGAGTGCTGCCAGCATTGCTGCAGAGGTTGAAGGGTTGGGGAAGTCAGCCTGTCAGTGCTCAGAACATAGGCCACATACAGCATCAAATTGGTCTGCATGGCTGTTGTCCCAGAAGGAAGCCTCTTCTAAAGATGATGCACGAGAAAGCCCTCAAATAGTTTGCTGAAGACAAGCAGACAAAGAACATCAATTACCGGAACCATGTCCTATGCTCTGATGAGACCAAGATAAACATATTTGTTTCAGATGGTGTCAAGCGTGTGTGGCAGCAACCAGGTGAGAAGTACAAAGACAAGTGTGTCTTGCTTACAGTCCAGCATGGTGGTGGGAGTGTCATAGGGTAGGGCTGCATGAGTGCTGCCATCACTGGAGAGCTACAGTTCATTGAGGGAACCATGAATGCCAACTTGTACTGTGACATACTGAAGCAGAGCATGATCCCCTCCCTTCGGAGACTGGGCCGCAGGGCAGTATTGGAACATAACGACCCTAAGCACACCTCCATGGCAACCACTGCCTTGCTAAAGAAGCTGAGGGTAAAGGTGGCAGACTGGCCAAGCATGTTTCCAGATCTAAACCCTATTGAGCATCTGTGGGGCATCCTCAAATGGAATGTGGAGAAGTGCAAGGTCTCTGTGCAAGGTTTCTAACATCCACCAGCTTTGTGATGTCATCATGGAGAAGTGGAAGAGGACTCCAGTGGCAACCTGTGAAGCTCTGGTGAACTCCATACCCTAGAGCAGGGATGTCAAGCTGGCAGCCCTCCAGCTGTTGTGAAACTACAAGTCCCATCAGGCCTCGGTCTGTGGGAGTCATGCTTGTGGCTGTCAGCCTTGCAATGCCTCATGGGAATTGTAGTTCCGCAACAGCTGGAGGGCCGCCAGTTTGACACCTGTGCCCTAGAGGGTTTAGGCAGCGCTGGAAAATAATGATGGCCACACAAAATATTGACACTTTGGGCCCAATTTTGACATTTTCAGGGGTGAACTCACTTTTGTTGCCAGCGGTGTAGATATTAACCGCTTCAATACTGGGCACTTAAACCCCATTCCTTCCCGGACCAATTTTCAGCTTTCAGCGCTGCTGCAGTTTGAATGCCAATTGCGCGGCCATGCAACACTGTATCCATATGAAATTTTTATCATTTTTTTTCACACAAATAGAGCTTTCTTTTGGTGGTATTTAATCACCTCTGGGTTTTTTTTTTTTGCGCTACAAATTAAAAAAGACCAAAAATGTTCAAAAACAATGCATTTTTCTTTATTTCTGTTATAAAATTTTGCAAATAATTAATTTTTCTTCATAAGTTATGACCAAAAATTATACTGCTACATTTCTTTGGTAAAAATAACACAAATTGGTGATGTTTTGAGCACTGCGACAGATGTGATGGGGACATACAGATGTTTTGGGGACTGTGACAGATGTGACGGGGACAGACAGATGTTTTGTGTATGGTGACAGATGTGACGGGAACAGACAGATGTTTTGGGAACTGTGACAGATGTTTTGGGGACTGTTTTATGGGGACACTGATGTGTATGGGGACAGGAGTATCAGTAGTGCTTGGTGCACTGTGTGGGGGGCGATCTGTGAGAGCTCTCTGTATAAAATAATTTTCATACAGAGAGCTGTCACAAAGCTGCAGCTTCCCCCCCACACTGAGCTCTCACTGAGCTCGGTGGGGGAAGAACTGACACAGAGACACGTGTCTCTGTTTGCATTGTGACAGCTGTGATTGGGCACAGCCATCACATGATCGGGAGGGCCAATCACGGCGCCCATATCCTGATCTGTGCTCGGCTGGATCCTGTGATCATAATGATCACAGGATCGAGCCGCAGCGCACCCGTTCTGAAGGATGTACATGAACGTCCAGTCAGAACGGTGAGGCTCCCACCTGGCCGTATATATACATTGGCCAGGTGGGAGGTGGTTAATGACTCTGTGTTGAGTTATTTTGAGGGGACAGCAAATTTACATTGTTATACAAGCTGTACACTCACTACTTTACATTGTTGCAAAATGTAATTTCTTCAGTGTTTTCACATGAAAAGATATAATAAAATATTTACAAAAATGTGAGGGGTGTACTCACTTTTGTGAGATACTGTATGTAAACATGCTTGTTTCACTATTTTACCTGAATGAACACATACTGTATATCTCTCACATTGTGCTAAAAAACATTTTGAGGAATATACACAAAATACTTGGGATTTCCAATTTAAAAAGTCACAGGTACACCGTGCAATTGTGAATTCCCTCCTGGAAAAGCTTTGATGTGGTTGAAGATGAAATTAGGCATGCTCCTAAACATAATCTACAGGCGTGCTTTTTCCTGGTCACAATACAACCCCCCCCCCCCCCAGCTCACCTTTTCCACCACAGCCACCCGCTTATATTTAAATCCCTTATCTTGCTTCAAACATTTATAATTACTTTTTTGAAGAAACAAAAAACTAAATGGTGATGTCTGTCACTGGCTGGAAGACCCTTCAGTGAAGCAGTGAAATGAAGGGTGCTTTGTATAACATAAGAGTTCCCTGCAGAACCAGTGGGATGGCACTGAAACTAAATTGATTGGTTCTGGCATGCCATCAGCTCTGGTTTTGATGAATGACAAGAGGGCATTGAAGAAACCAGTAACACCAGACACAGAGAGAAGGCATGGGTGACCAGTCTCCTTAAGAGCACTACATCCCCTTTTAGGAAGCCGTGTGTTATTACTTGCAGCACAATATATTAAACCCCTTGAAATAAAATTACGTTTTCCTATAGGTGAGCTCTCTTAAGCTTAATATTGTTGCGAAAAAAAAAAATTTCCACAAAGCACTCCTTTTTTTATTAAAAAATGTTTATGCTGTTGCTATCTATGCATCCAGGTTTTCTCAGACCTTTTGTGGTGGCAGATTTAATCCTCAATATATCATAACAGAGTATGTCCAAGATGGATAAAACCAAAAGGGTTTTTATTGTATTGTGTGTAAATTTGGATTTTCAAATAATCCAGAGCTTTTTTAACAAGACTCAATAGAAAAACTAGTACAGCATGAGGGAAACAAACCCTCCTTCTCTATGGCATTGGTCATAAATCACACATGAAAAATACACATATGTGAGTTGTTTTACATTCTAAAACATTTTGCCTTTCTGTCTATCTAGTTCTGAGATTAACAACAGTACTGCTAGAAGGCACAGGCTTAGAGCTTTCTTTTAGTGGTATTTGATTACCACTGCGTTCTTTATTTTTGAGCTATAAACAAAAAAAGACCGCCAATTTTGAAAAAAAAAAACAATATTTTATATTTTCTCCTATAAAGCATATCCAATAAAATTTTTAAAATCAAATTTCTTCATAAATTTAAGACAATACATATTCTGTTACATATTTTTGGTAAAAAATCCCAATAGGCGCATATTGATTGGTTTGCGCAAAAGTTATAGCATCTACAAACTATGGGATATATACTGGAATTTGTATTTATTTTTTTTAATGCTAGTAATGGCGGCGATCAGCGACTTATAGCAGGTCTTCAATATTGCGGTGAACATTTTGACACTTTTTACACTTTGTGGGAACCAATGACGCAAATACACAGTTATCAGTGCTGAATATATACACTGTAACTGTACTAATGACACTGGCTGGGAAAAGGTTAAACATCTAGAGCAAACAAAGGGTTAACTGTGTGCCTAGCAAGTGTTTTACTGTACTGTGTGTGCTATTTTTACTCAGGGAAGTGATGGATTTTATTCTCTGCTTTGCAGGGACACAGAATTCACCCCTTCCCTCTTGTCAGAACAGAGATCTGCCTTGTTTACATAGGCAGATCTCCATTCTGTTTCTCTGCCTGATAATCAGCGAGTGCCGGTGGACATCCAAAGCTCGGCACCCACAGAACAGCTTCTGCTGTGAGTAATCGCAGCAGAAGTGGGGCACTAGTGGCGTGTGTGCAAGTGTCAGTTACCTGATTGGAGGCCAAGGTGTGGAGAGGGCTTCCTTTGCAGCTAGGTGCAGAGCACCCCCTGGAGGTGGAACAGGGAGTGCTTTGCCCAGAGAGGCAGGGGTCACTGGTAGTGCAGGCTGGGTGCAAAGTCTCCCCAGATGGCTCTACTCGAACTAGGATGTGCTGCTGGGCTGGAGTCCCCTGGAAGCGCTGGAACACACAAAGCTGGAGCCGAGAGGACTGGAATCAGGATCAAGGTCAAGCCGGAGGTCAAGCACAGGATATCAAGCAGAGTAATAGTCTTAGTTCAGGGATAGCCAGAAGCGGAGTCCAAAGCCAGGCCAAGGGTCAAACACTGATCAGGAATCGGAGCGCAGAGTAGGGAGACAAGCCAGGGGTCAAAGCCAGGAATCAGGATCAGGAAGGTCAGAGCAAGCAGGGTCGGAAACCGTGGATCAGATCAGTCAGGAACAGGAACACAAGGTAGCAACTCATGGCTCTTCTGCACGGGTTTAAATAGGGCATTGGGCGCCAATATCTGCCGCATTGCGTACGAACCGATGTGCGCGCACTAACGTTCGGAGCCTTCCGTTCGTTCTCATTCTTTTGTGGATGCGTACTGGCACATTCCTATGTGCCAATGGAGAAAACCTTTGCTGCTGGATCGTTCTCTGACAGCAAGCTGCCTAGGCAGAGGTGCAGAATCATGTATATACAGTGGCGGCTAGTGATCAATATTTTTTCTTAAGACTCCCTGGACAATTGGGTCTCAGGACCCACTTCCTGATTGGCCGGGAGGAGGATCAGTAAGACAATAGTGAATATTAATTTGCTATTGTCAAACAATTGGGTGGGCTCAGGGTGCAGTGCTCTGCTCCCTGAGACCGCCCTATTTTGAAGCCAATTAGAGCCCCAGGCTCTAATCGTGTGCTCCAAAAACAAACCTACATTGAAATACATGCGTCCAGCACCCTGCATGTAGATTAGGGGCCGGGTACATGAATTAGGGGCCGCCACTGTGTATATACACATGATTCTGCACAGGAGAGCCACCCTGTAGCAGTAAATGTGCTATGAGGTGGTCCTTAAGCGGCACAGTTAGATCATCTTCTGGTCATTTACTTTCGCTTTGTGTCATCGCGTTCCTGTATACAAATGTAGGAGGTCCGCCTCGAAAGTATCCAGCCTTTGTTAATATAAAGAGAACAGTTTGTGCAATATCAATGTATCCTGGCAGCCAAGAAGAGTGGACTGGAATGCGCATGTGTGAGTAATGATGACTTCACTGTACCAGTCAGTGGGGCCATAGACTCCATGGAGTAAGCATATGTACTGTGTGGCCATTGCATTCAAAATGATGGAGTAGGTAGAGCAATGAATCTGCATCAAATTTGTGCTAAGCTTGAACATTCCTCCGTGGAAACGATTTGGATGATTCAAAAGGCATTTGGGGACGATTCAATGAGTGAAGCACAAATAAAAGTGAGGCACAAAGGCTTCAAAAGTGATTGAGAATCTGTTGAAAAATGATCCACATTCTGGAAGGCCTGTAACAAGCATAACACCTGAGAATGTTAAGCATGTATAGGCTATAATCAACAAAGACTAGCAACTGACAGTGGGAGAATTAGAAGCTAATCTGGGGATGCCAAAATCTACTGTGTCTGAGATTTTTACGCAGGATCTTGGCATGAAATGTGTCTTGGCAAAATTAATTCCGCTGCTTCTGCTACCTATGTCCTATGTATAACATTTCTTGTATCTTAAATGTATCTTTATTTTATATGGCTGGATACTTTCTGGACATACCTTTATGAATGCAGAAAAATTGATCGGTTTCAAGTGCAGATTTTACCTTTGTGCTGTTGTACAGGGTATTATAGGAGGCTGGGATCAATCGTATTAATATATTTACACTAGTAGGGTTTCTTATTTCTGACCATGTACACCAATTGAATATTGGATAGATCTAGAACCAAGAGAAATCTGCACATATATAGAGAAGATTTTAAGGATGCATTCAGATCCATGAACTTTCGGTAATGTGAATTAAAACTGTGCACTTTAACATGCATTACTGCTAAACATAATAATATGCTCTGTTTCTGATGTGATGTGATGCATTGCCATTTATTCTGAATGACACCCAATGCACATTATAGCATATACAAATGCACCTACCCCTCAGCTCGCCATAATGCACTGATATGCATTCACTGGGTGTTGTGGTGCTCTGCATTCTCCCAAGAAAGTGCATATAAGTTCATTTTGCAACTTGAGGCTTATGAAGGGCCTGTTCAAAGTGAATGGGCTAACTTGACATAATGCAGATTGAACACATGAAAACAACATGTTGATGCATGCACAGTTCTGACTAGAGCTTACATTTGTTCATGTGTTTTAAGATATTTGCAGGGGGACATCGCTCTTTTAGGGTTTGCCTATAAGGAGTTCAGAAGTTATAATATTTATGCTTGCCTTGTATTATTTTAACCTGTTGTGCTCAAGCTTTAGTATTACATTTTGCTCTACATCTAAATTTTTGGAACTGAAAATAGAGCAGGCATGGCTGGATGGGAGGAAGATTTAGGGGACCTGAACTTTGGGAGGATATTCTTCAAAGCCTTACCTCAGGATCTTTGTCTCCTTCTCATAAGTTTTCATTTTCAACTTTAGAACCCCAGCTCTCTTGTATACCATGGGTTGTAGAGACCCCCCAGAATGTGTTAAGTGTAGGGCTTCCCCAGGCAGCCTGATCCACCTCCTCTAGCAGTGTCCAAAACTTGTAAGATCCTGGAATACTATTTATTCATTTTTTTGAAAAACAATACACAAAAAAAATACACACCTATATCTGCCTTGTGGTCCACATAGGTGTTACGTCTTCACATTCACCTACCTGTGTTGTTCATAGCTATACACCACTTTATGTAAGGGAATTGGGATAAGACATTTAAATAATTGTAAAATGTGTATTGTTTTTTGAAAAAAATCTATAAATAGACTGATAACGTATTTTCCATCTATTGGGATACACGGTTAAGCTCCTGAGGAAGAGCCTTTGCAGCGCAAAACTAGTTGAGCTAGGCTGGAGTAGTTCCCAAATCAGACAAATTATTTTGTGTCATTTGTAACGTCCCTCTGTATTGGGGTAACTAACCAACCATAAGGGTGCTATTGGTCTATACTAATGTAATAAACATTTGGATATACAGTTGTGCTCATAACTTTACATAGTCTAGCAGAATTTACTCATGGTTAGTGTTTGGCTGACGCCATTTATTATCAATTAACTGTGTTTACTCTTGTTAAATCATAATGACAACAGAAACTACCCAAACGACCCTGATCAAAAGTTTACATACCCCAATTCTTAATGTTTATTAATCTACGTGTATTGCCCCCTTTAACATCAATGACAGCTTGAAGTCAATTGTGGTATTTGTGGATGAGGCTCTTTATCTTCTCAGATGGTAAAGCTGCCCATTCCTCTTGGCAAAAAATGCCTCCAGTTCCTGGAAATTCTTGGGCTGTCTTGCATGAACTGCACATTTGAGATCTACCCAGAGTGGCTCAATGATATTGAGGTCAGGAGAATGAGATGGCCACTCAAGAACCTTCACTTTATTCTGCTGTAGCCAATGACAGGTCAACTCGGCCTTGCGTTTTGGATCATTGTCATGTTGGAATGTCTAATAGTGTTGAGCGAACCCGGACTGTAACGTTCGGGTCGGTACCGAACTTGCGGGTGTCCGGGACCCGAACACGGACATTTCAAAAAACGTTAGGGTTCTGGGTTCTGGTAGTTGATCACGCATGTTGAATAGCTGCAGGGCAGTCAATCAACAAGTGTTTCACTGGTTTGCCCTTAGAAGCCATCACAGCCATGCCTACTAATGGCATGGCTGTGATTGCGATAAGTTGTACGCACTAGTTGATGGTCTTGGGTCTTGGGATTGCAAAAAACTTTACAGGCACAAGCCCAGGGCCTGTGGGCGTTCAAGCCATGGCTGGGCTTGCAATGTCAGGCCCAAGCGAGTTGTGATAATCTGTAAGGTTGTACTGTTACTAGGTTTTGCGTTCCGGCTCAACTGGACAGTAACCGATGTCGTCTTATTTCACTTCCAAGAACTCACCGGTAGAGTAAGAGGACTGGAGTTATAGTAACTCGGTGAGACCCATCTAGAGTTTACACGTCAAGTACGTTCTGTCGGGTTCTTAAAGGTCCTTGACCTCCGTAA
>BLSH010374329.1:439144-450079 GCA_018402905.1 Glandirana rugosa | reverse complement strand
TATATATATATATATATATATATATATAGGTTTGTAAATTACACAAAATAGAGCCCAGTGGACCAATGTGTTTCGCATAAATCCAGTGCTTCTTCAGGATCCACAAGCTCTCTATATCAAAAATATGGGTACAATGTCTACAATGAAAAACACAATAATTATAACGTTTTAAATTACATTATTATACATTGCATTTATGCCTGCAAGTTACGCATGGAGATAGCATGAGCCCTAAGTGGAGAAAAGAGAAGGAGAAGAAAAAAAAACTTTTTCTAAATAAAAATATTTTTTCCTTTGTTTTCCATGTCAAAAAGGCTATACAAAGAAGTATCCAGAGTCAACATCTTCTCCTTCTCTTTTCTCCACTTTGGGTTCACACTATCTCCACAAGTGTAACTTGCAGGCATAAATGCAATGTATAATAATGCAATATAAAACTTTGTATTTATTGTGTTTTTCATTGTAGACATTGTACCCTTATTTTTGATATAAAGAGCTTGTGGATTCTGAAGAAGCGCTGGATTTATGTAAAGCATTGGTCCTCTAGGCTCTACATTGTGTAATTTACAAACCTTTATCATATATATAAAATATATATGTTTTTTCTTTTTATCAGATTTGTATAGTTTTATACACAAATACAGATTTTGTAATATTTTATATACTCTCTTTTTTATGTATTATATGACACACCAAACATCCCCCTACTCCAGGCTCCTTGATTGGGGACTTGGGGGTTCTCTGTCAGGACTTTTTTTTATTTGATTGTGACACGGTTTCTTCCCCTACATAAATATTTACATTTGTGATGTCAACTCCCTCCTTGATTTGTGTGTTTTGGAAGGCTGTATAGAAGAGGGAATGGCAGATAAACAGGTACAACTTATGAAGGAGGATGTGTTTTTTTTTCTGTGTATATTCTGAGGCTTATCAATTCAGTGTCTATATAGGTAAGGGTTTACAACCACTTTAAATACATAAAAAATAATTTGCTTTTCACATGACTGGATAAATGATGTGAAGCCTCACTCCAGTTTATCTAATGAACATTCTCAACTCTATAGCTCTCCATGTCTCTGTAGACTAGGGGTAAGATAATGTCTCTGAGAGTATTGTAGTGTCACATCACATTCTAATTAGTGATAGCAGTTTCACCATCTTTCCAGGAGGATATGTGAAGCAGCTACTGTATGTTCCAGGGAGACTGTCATGTAATTTTTAAATAAACTGTGACAACTCATAATTTGTTTTGGAAATTACAGAGGAAGAATATTCATGGAAAAGTCTAATACCCACAGGAAAGTTTTACCTTTCACAGATAAATCAGTTTGTACCCCAACATACAGTAGCTGTTTTCCAGTTTCTGTAGGACTATTGAAGTCCAATATGGTAAAAAATAATAATAACCGCACTTGTGTGCATAAATAGTAAAGAGAGTGTAGCGAAAAGCTGCGACAGTACTATGCAATATTTATCACAGTAAAGAGAATCTTAAAATATATCTGTTGCACTAATCATATCAATCCCACCAAAAAAAATAATCAACTTGTATAGTATTACATAGTTCTTTCCATCAATATGTGTGTTAAGAAGAAGTAAAACATCAAAAATGCCCAAACAATCAAGTTAACTTGAAGGAAAACCAATCCACTCTTCTATATATATAACATATGTTTGCCACCACAATTGTTCCTTATGATCCACGTGAACGACCAACACCAAAGCTTACCAGCCAATTTTCATGCTCTAAACATAGAAAAGTCAAAAATCGCTTGTATTTAGTATATTCAGATGTAAATTCATCAGCAATCACGCCGCACCCGAACAATAAAAAACGCTCCCACTGACATGAAGGCTGTCTGTCTACTGCAGGCGCTGCCGTTTGACAGCAATGTGACATTGCCGACCAAATATGCAGCAGTCCGTGAGGTCAGAAGGGGACCACCAGGTGAAGTAGGCAGGTGGCCCTGCCCTCTACCTATATAAGAACTGTCAAACGGCAGCCAGCTTTCATTTGGCGGGAACATTTTTAATATTTTAATTTTTTTAATATTTCAGGTCTGGCATGTGGTGTGATTTGACAATTGATTTATATCAGGGGACACAATTAATTTATTTTATTTAAATAAATCATTTTTTATTACTTTTGAAACTTTTTTGGTGAATGGGTAGGGGTACTATGCACCCCATACTCATGGGGGGGCAGGATCTGGGGTCCCTCTTGTTAAAGGGGGCTTCCAGATTCTGATAATCCCCCTGCCCACAGACCCCACAACCCCTGGCCACGTTTGTGGGGATGAGGCCCTTGTCCCCATCAACATGGGGATAAGATGCTTTGGGGTGGGGGGTAGAGCCCCCCCCTGCCCCAAAGCACCCACCCCGCCATGTTGAGGACATGTGGCTTGGTTTGGTTTTGCCCCCCTTTCCTGACCTGCCAGGCTGCATCCCCAGGTAAGGGTCTGGTGTGGATTTTGGGGGGGTCCCCACACCATTTTTTTTTTAATTTTTTTTAGTTTTGTTTCAATAGCTGAGTGCTTGCAATTGCAACTGTGAGCCATGGGATTTGACTCGTTTTTTTTTTCTTTTTTTTTTTTTCTGTAGAAATGCAATTTTTGTTGCATGTTCTATTTGTGCTACAGACGTGCCACTTTACAGGCAGACTAAGGGGATCCACCAGGCACTATATTTAAAGGAATTTTTCAATTTTATAGTTGCACTTTAAGCATTATTAAATTCACAGCTCCTGAAAATACTATTTTTTTTTAAAGTAATTTTATGACCAATTCCTTGCATATAAGCCTTCAAAATGGTCACTTTTGATTTTTCCTGTTTGGTTCCCATAGACTTCAATGAGGTTCACCCTTCGGGTTAGAACTTTTACCCTCTTCGGGAATTCTGCTGTAAACCGATGTTTGGCCCATCTCTTTTCAACATAATACACATATTGAGGGAAAAAACTTTTTATTACTATATGATTTGATTATTTTGTTTTGGAGGGATTGAAATGATTAGCGCTATGAATATATATATATATATATATATATATATATATATATATATATATTTTTTTTTTTTTTTTTTTTTTGCTCAACAAGAGAAACAGTGAAAATTTGATTTACTTTTTTTACACTTAAAAAATATTTAACTTTACAATAAAGTTATTAAAGAGGATATTTCAGTAAATTAAAGATAAAATAATTATACTACAGGGAAGAACAAAACCTGAAATAACCAGTGGCGCATGAGATGTGAGAGATATTCATCTAAACAAATATAACTTTCATCCATGTTATATAGTTAGCCCCCCCCCAGGGGGCTGTAGAGGGAAGCCCAGTGACAGCAGTGGCATTAGCTATTGATAGAGACAACAACTACAATAAACAGAACTGCTGTCTCTCTGAAAAAAACAACAACAAGAGTAAGGATGTGTGGAGTGATGTTAGTCAAATTTTGCCAAAGTTTGAAACTCCCCTCTCACTTTCACTGTTTAGGTGAAATTTGTTTGAAAAGAGTTTTAATCTTTTTTGCTTTTTTTTTTGTGTGAGAGTCTGTTTAGGGTAGTTTTTAAGTGATTGTAAAGGCTCATTTCATACTTACCTCCTCTATGCAGTTGGTTTTGCACAGAGCAGTCCGGATCCTCCTCTTCTCGGGTCCCTCTTTGCAGCTCCTGGCCCCTTCTCCTATTGAGTGCCCCCTCAGGGAGCAGCTTGCTACAGGGGACACTCGAGCCACTATGAGTATATTTTAAGTTCAGTATGGTAGTTTTCTAGTAACATTGTATTCTCGTGGGAATATGGCGATCTTTGTGGGAATGTAGCAATTTCTCTGAAAATATAGCAGTCTCACATGGTAGTCTCTAGTATAACAGTCTCTTTAATAGCAATATTTGGACACATGGAAATATCTGTGGTTGCACACATGTCTCACATTGCGATCTTTGTAGTAAAGTGTTGTCTCTTGTAACACAACAGAAATCTGTGTCTATGCCCTGTCCACATCTTGCCTTATATAGTATTAACCTGTTGCTACTTAGGCCTAGCCAACAAGCATAATTTAAGCCTAAAGCCTTAACAATCTTAAAGTGCAATGCAATAAATAAGATGCTACATTCAGTTTATACAGCCAGCCAGCACATCTGTTAGTAAAACAAATAGTCTGCTGGTCTACCTTGACCCAAATTAACTATTTAGAGTCACAGTAAACCTGGAGTTAGGCTTTAACCAGAATGTATGTGTTATTCTATACTAAACAGCAACAATTCCTGCCTGTCTTTTGTGAGCTTCACCATTGGACCTTAAATGATGCTTTTCCTGACCTGTATTGGCCTTCTAATCCTGAATATCTAGATGTGCTTCCACTATCCTGTTGCCTCAAGTTGTAACTCCTGGTTCTTGTGTGCCTGACTTGGTCACGGTTTTGCATACTGATTGATATGCCATCTGATCTGATACAGTACTGTATCTATTGTGAGTCAGGAGATCCTGGGATCTGGCCTGCAGTAAAATCCAACTTCACCATCAGAAGCTCTGTTGAAGTTTAAGGTTTTCTAGAGCCTTTCTTAGAGTACTTAAGTAAAATGTTTCTGCCATTTGCTATTTATACAGACTAGACTTGCTTGTCTGCACTTATCCTGAACCTGCATTATAGTTCCTGCTTGTCTACACAGATACAGGACTTGTGATCCAGACAAACTTTTGCCCACATGGATCCTGTACCTTATTTGCAACTTTTCTACAGTGATCCTTGAAGTCCATGCCATTTATTTTAAAACATGTCAAAATTCAAGGAAAAAATGTAAGATATTGATGATTACCAGACCTTAGATGTGGTAACATCATTCATTTTCTTTTTTAAGGCTTTTTTACATTTCTTTGCACCTGTAGATTCTGTTAGTAACACATTTCCAGTCCTAGGATGACAATACTCATTCCAGTTATTCTACCTATGGAAGAGCAACATTGCCACCCTATGACAGGAAGTTACAAGCTATATTGCTTCACTACAGGCTAGGGTTGGGTGAAAGGTTCAGGGAACACCCAAATTTGCAGTGTGTTTAGCCGGTTTCACCCCGCCAATTGCCCTGCAATGCACTGCATGCTGCGCAGGGCATTCTGTGCCCAGATTGGCACAGAATGCACATGAAAAAGCCCCCCCCCCCTCCCACCCCCATGTGAATGAGTATGGGGTACATTGTTACAGTTTTTGAGAATTCCTTCCTATTAAAAAATGAAAAAAGTGTCCCTGATGTAGATCCATCATCAAGCGCGACGCCGCCGCACCGCTGGAACAGAAAATGGAAAAATAAAAATGCTCCGCCCACCGTGAAGGAAACCGCTGAAATATCGGCTTTCTGTTTGACAGTTCTTATATAGGTAATGGTGTGGCCACTTGGCGATGTCACCAGTTAGTACCACCCCCCTTGTGACATCATTTTTTTTTTTTTTTTTTCTTGCTGTTTTTGTCCTGAGTATTTATTTAAAATGTTTCTAAGCAACTGTAAATGTATTACAAGACAATATTATGTATGGAGAAAGGCATGGGGACTGGTTAATTATCACGCTATTGGACTTCATGATCTTCATGAAAAAGCTATATAGCATTAATACTTCTTTTTTATATCCAGGGGGCTCTTTAATGAGGGTAATTCATTCCCTACAAAATGCCGCTCATTACCCCGACCATGCATGACTCAGTTATGTTTATGCCTGGCGCACCCAGGCCACCTGCCTTTGGCTTAGGTGACCTCTTTCCCTATGGAGTGTTCGGGCATCTGTGGTGAATTTATAACACTCCCCTCCCCCACACTCTAGCGGTGGGGTCATTTTGGATTACACCATTTCCCATTATGGGTTTCCATCTAGGGGCCAAGTGTCAGGCTGACACACCCACCCTCTGCTTGCGTTCCATGGGGGTTGCTGCGTCGGCAGCTAGATGACCAGCGGCGTCATCTCCGCTGCGACAGATGACGCCCCCGTCATCTGGCTGGGAGCTCTTACTGGTCTCACCTGTGAAGGGCGGGACAGAGCTGTCTCCAACGTGGGTCTCTGGCTCAAACACAAGGATCAGCTGACCATACAGCTGTATAAAATCCCTCTCATTATTCCATTTCGGCATTGAGGTTCAGGACTGGCAGCAGCATGACGCTTTGGAGTTTTTCTCCCCGAGTGAAAAGGTAACTTGTTTACTTACAATTGTGTAGCAAGGCTAATCCGGTGATATTTGATAGGGTCTCCCGCACTATTCAATCATTGCTGTTTTTGCATTGCAGCGACGTTGTCTTGCGGGGGTCCACTTTGTAACCACTTGATACACAGGATACATTAAGAGTTGCCAAAACAACTCACTGGTAGGTAATAGAAGACCTCTATGGAAGCATTTGTTGTTTTTCATTATTTCCCTCTGTATATTTGAGACAACTTACTGTGGTTTCCCCTTTGGTTTTTGCTGTCATAAATAGAATGTTCCACACATGTTGGCTTCTGACATTAAGAAAACCAATTCATTTGCTGACATCCTTACGCCCTAGTCCTGCACTTCAATCAGTTCACTTTGGACAGTCTTTTAAAGATACCTTTACGTCTATACATAGTATGGTGTAATGCGCCATACAAAAATAAATAGAACACCAATGCATTTTTTGCTTTTAGTTTTTTATTTTTTATTTTTTATTTTTTGAACTCCTTGTTCATTTTCATTTACAGGAATCTGTCCTTTACCAGATTTTTTCTCCTCCCCTTTGGGGTGGGACCGCAAGCTTCTGCGTTAAACATACTGTGGTCTGGTCGGGGGTTTATTGAGCTGCTGTGCGATCAAGCTAAGATTGCTAAAAAAAATGCATGTCTCCTTCTACATTTTTTGAGCAATGTGGGCCCTCTGGTACGTTTTAAATAATGGATATTGAATACACTCATGAGGTTCATGTTGATCAGTTTGTGTGGTGTTTCTAACCTTATGCCTTTCTTTTCCTTTTAAGATCACACTGACTTGTTATGTTGCAAGTTATACCTCTGATGAAGGTGACCAACACCGAAATGCATTAGGTCTTGTACATAACCAGGTTATGAATTTCTATGTAACACATCTCAGTTGTTTCAATGCTTATGTCTGGCATTTTTTTAATATTTAATGTAATTTAATAAAATTTGTAAAAATTACACATACACAGATGTGTTTGCTTTTGTGCCCATAATAGTCCCATTTAGAGGGTTTTGTCTGTTCTTCAATAAAAACTGCAGAGTGGCATCTTTCCTTTTTTTTTTTTCCTTGTTTTAACCACCTCCGCTCCAGAAGGTTCACCCCCCCCTTCACGACCAGGCCATTTTTTACGATACAGCACTGAGTTACTTTAACAATTAAGCGGCTGTGCAACACTGTACCCAAATAAAATATTTGTCCTTTTTTCACACAAATAGAGCTTTCTTTTGGTGGTATTTGATCACCTCTGCGGTTTTTATTTTTTGCACTATCAAAAAAAAAAAAAAAATGTTTGAAAAAAAAACATTTTTCTCATTCTGCTATAAAACATACCCAATAAAAAAAATGTAAAAAATCAAATTTCTTGATAAATTTAGACCAGTGGGTATTCTACTACATATGTTTGGTAAAAAAAATTCCACTAAGCGTATATATTGATTGGTTTGCACACAAATTATAGCATTTACACACTATGGAATATTTTTATTATTTTTCTTTTAGTTTTTTTTTTACTAGTAATGGTGGGTGTCAGCGACTTATAGTGGGACTGCGATATCGCTGTGGACAAATCGGACACCTGACACTTTTTGGGGACCAGTGACACTAATATAGTGATCAGTACTAAAAAATATGCACTGTCACTGTACTAATGACACTAGCAGGGAAGGGGTTAACATCAGGGACAAAGGCTTAAATGTATGCCTAGGTTGTCCTTACTCACTGTGGGGGAGGTGCTTTGACTAAGAGAAGGCAAAGATGTTCCTGCTTTGCAGAAATACGTGATCAGTACCTTCCCCTCTGACAGAATCGCCATTCTGCCTGAGCCCTGAGTAATCGGTGGGCGCCAGCGGACAACGTAGTCTGCAGTACCCACCGCTGGACTCCCAGACCTGGCCGCCCTGCCGCAGAAATTGTATGGTGGGTGGTCCGCAAACGGGTAAAATGGAACCTTGGTCAGGAAGTGATTTTTGACTAGGGAACACAGCCCTCTACTCTTCTCCATAACATGGGGTAAGGTGTTATTTGATCAACAGGGAGAATTGCCTAAGCAGTATATTAATTTATCATTTGGCTTGAATTCCTCCTGAAAAATAGCTGTGCACTTCCCATTATGTGAGGGTACCTTGATACTACTGTGCCTGCAGCCTTAAACAATGTGTCTGTGTCTGCAATGTGCTCTGCTTCTGCTCACTGCTAGTTTCACAGGATTTGGAGTGTGATTTGGTGATGTCACTAATATGCTGCTCACTGTTCGCCTTGCTGGAGGCTCTGATGTATGGGAGCAAAGCAATGCATCTACCAATATTGCCGCCCTCACGCAAGGCACATAATGCACATTAAGGCAAGGTAAATTCGTAATAGATACAAATAAGCTGAAGGTAGACCACAGGTGAGACTAATTTGCCCTTGTTTGCCTTTTTTGGTAACAGACTACTTTTTAATAAGCTCTTCATTTTTTAAATAAAATGTTTGATTTATTATAGTGATATGTAGGAGGGTGCATTATGGCTTTTTGAAGCTATAAAGCCATTTTCCATGGTAGTCAACAATGAAAGTATTGTAGTTCGCAGTGGATGCTTTTTATAGAAAGGGAAAAACAGGAATTTACAGCAATAATAATGAAACAAAGCTGTAGGAAATATTCTAAATTTCCCAACAACAAACAATTTTCATGCTTTTAAAACCAAGGTGTATCACACCAGAAGGACCTAATTTATTTTCTGCGGGTTAATAGCAGCTGGATAAGACAAACAACCCAGTTGCAATGGAAGGGGCAGCAACTTTCTCACTTGAATGAACAACTACCAGTATGGTGCATGGAATTTATTACAGGCTTGATTTTTTTTTTTTATTCATTTAATTTGAGAAATAAATACCTTTTTCACCTACAAAATATTTTATTAGACAAAAAATAATTCAAAGACTATCCTCAAAAAAGGCCATATGCCATTTATGGAGATAAGCACATCATTATTGCATTAAAGCTAGCCTGTCACAAGCTTGGCTGTTCATACTGAGCATATGATGAAACAATACCAAAGCAAAGATTAATTTTAGGAAGAGCAGCTTGTCAAAACGATCTTTTGACGATATTCCTGAACGATATAGGCAGATGGGGTTGTATGCAAATCTTGACACTTTGGGGTTGATTTACTAAAGGCAAATAGACTGTGCACTTTGCAAAGTGCAGTTGCACTCTGCAAGTACTGTTGCTCCAGAGCTTCCTAAATTAGCAGAAGTTCTGCTGACTTCCATCATCCAATCAAGCGCAAGCAAAAATGCTGTTTTTTTTTATTTTCCTTTCATGCGATTGGGTACTCTTTTTGTAAAGTGAAGCTTTACCTCATTTACTAAGCTCTGGAGCTACTGCACTTGCAGAGGGCAACTGCACTTTGCAAAGTTCACAGTCTATTTGCCTTTAGTAAATCAACCCCATTGAGCCTTTAAAAGGTGAGCTTGATATTACCTCTTCAGCCTCCCTAGTGCATTCCAGCTCCTTCCTGCATGTGGTCAATGAGGCCAATAGGGAGAATCAGGAAGCAGGAGGACCTTAGGCCAAGCTTTTTTTTTCAAGAAATCTGACATTATCATAAAACCTCTGGACTCACTTACAAAAAGATATTGATAGAATAAAGCAAGTCCACATACAGACAATAACAATGGGGCAAAACCTTAGAGCTTAATTACACATCCAGAAAGGACTGCCGCTTCTTTAAAAAGCAACCCATGCTTGGATCTCTTTTCAGAGGTGTTTGGCAGGTGCTAAGGAGGTGATATGCTGCCCCTAAATGTGGCACTAATGTGCTGTTAGTTTAC
Source organism: Glandirana rugosa (assembly GCA_018402905.1). Classification (NCBI taxonomy): domain Eukaryota; kingdom Metazoa; phylum Chordata; class Amphibia; order Anura; family Ranidae; genus Glandirana; species Glandirana rugosa. Next base: position 440,068 of record BLSH010374329.1, on the reverse strand, counting down.
TTGAATGGGTCATGTTGGCCGGAGGAACTGCACATCAAACATGACAGGGGGTTTAATTCCTGCAACAGCAATGAAGCAAAGCAAGTATGTGTACACCCTTGGATGCTGCCTTTGAAACCTAAGGCATAAGAAGTGCAGAAGTGCACTTGCGGACCCAGCGGTGTGGAGCCTGCGTTTCCTGCTATGGGATAATGTCCCCAACAGAAGTGCCCACCTGTAGTGTTGAGCGAACCCGGACTGTAACGTTCGGGTCCGTACCGAACTTTCGGGTGTCCGGGGCACGGACCCGGACATTTCAAAAATCGTTCGGGTTCGGTCAGGGGTTCTGCTATTTTACTCCAAGTGTTGAGAAGCTGCAGGGCAGCCAATTAACAAGCGTTTCACTGGCTTGCCCTTAGAAGCCATCACAGCCATGCCTACTAATGGCATGGCTGTGATTGGCCAGTGCATCATGTGACCAAGCCTCTTTATAAGCTGGAGTCACAGTGCTGCAGTCACATGCTCCTTGGGTTAGTGTAGGGAAAGGAAGCTGAAAGCGTGAGGGAGAGATTTGAGACATTTTAAGACCTGATCCTGCATCCTGAGATAGATTACTTTACTACTGCTGTCTGTGCTGTTGCTCTGAGGACAGATAGCAGAAATTAGAGATTTTACATACCGCTGCTTTGAGTTGCAGATCAAACTCTGCATAAAACAATGATCGCTACGATCGTGCTCAACGAACAGATTGTTGGGGGAATTTGAGATTTCAAATACCGCTGCTTAGAGTTGGAGATTGCAGATTAAACTCTGTCTAACGAAACGATCGTTCCTACGTCCTAGTCCAGAATTTTACAGAGTTTAGAGAGGGAGTGCGAAAGTCGAAGGAAAGGGATGTGATTGGGTTCCTCGTACACTGACGTCGTGACACTGAGGTCGAATATT
>BLSH010374329.1:415218-429980 GCA_018402905.1 Glandirana rugosa | reverse complement strand
CCCCCCCCCCCCCCCCCCCCCCCTTATGTGCTTGGGTGTAACTTTGCAAAAAAAAAACTTTTTTTTTTTTGCTAAACTTTCTTGCATGTCTCCTCTGGGTTCCACTGAATGTATTGCAATGCACATAACATTGCAATACGTCCCTTTCGGGCTATAGGAGCTGGGAAAAGTGACAGGCTGACCCTGAAGTGATGTCATACATACCGCTTTCCGGGTCAGAGCAAGAAGGGGAGGAGAGTGGACATGTGTCAACTGTCCCCCCCCCCCCTCCACCCACCAGCACCCACTATGTTGGTCCCGGGCCCGCAGATGGGCAAGCAGGGTCCGGAATACATGTCGGGGGTGAGTACACGGGGGTGGCGCCAGTACCGGGGGTGTGTGGAAGTAATTTGGTGGCAGCACAGCCACCAAAATGCTTCCACTTGACAGGCAGGAGTCTGCCTGTCAGTTTTATACACAATCCCAGGGGTTGTGGCCACCGGATTATGTGTGAAGCGCCCCGTGTGTGTGTTTATATATATATATATATATATATATATATATATATATATATATATACTCATACAGATGGGCACCACTCTAGAAAGGGTGCTTGTAGGTAACCTCCCAAAAAAAAAAAGATGATAAAAAAAGGTCACACTCAGTCAACCACTTTGTATTTTTCTGCGGTCACTCTTCTATGTTTAGATCTTCTAATCATTTTTCATATTCAGTTTCTACTAAAGGTAGCTTCTGTCTCTGCAATTTAGCACCCTATGTTCAGTTTAAATTGCACAAGCTTTCTTTAGCTGGAAACTGTAATTGTTTTAATCAAATTTAATTAAATTGTTTTGTTTACCTGTTTATAAACCAATGTTTTATATCACAATTTTAATTGTTTGCATAAAAATTTTATTTGCATACAATCATTATTATACAGATAAATGTTTATCACAAGGCACATCAATGATGTTTATCTTGCAAGTGATACTGTGGTTTTCATTTTTCAAAGATTTTTAAAATGGTACAATAAAACAGTCCAAGGGTAAGGAAGAAAGCTTTAAAAAATCAATACGTATTGGTTTAAAAGCAGATGTACTGGGCGCATGCATGGCAGCTGATTATGAAAGACGCCCAATCCCTGGGCTGTGTCACCTTTCTTAAATACTGCATTACATCCAGCAGCTGCTATCTTCATAGAAGAGCCAGCTGATATACCACTGATACACAGGCTGTCCCTATGGGAGCAACAGCAACCAAGAGGTTCTGCCATGAGTCGCTATTTGTGTAGGCCTGCATCCCCTGACCTTGATTTTACCAGACCAGCCGCCGGAGCAGATTATTAATCTCAGTGAGGATATTGCCCCTGCACAATCTCTGTCCTCAGTACCTTATTTGACAACCTCAGTTTTCAGTGACAGACTGCATACCTTATTACAAAATGTGACTTGCCTAGGAGCTAAGAGGCAAAATTACTTTAATTGGAGAAATGACTGATTATTTGGAAACCAAGACTTAGAGAATAGGGGAAGGCTGCAAAATCTCTGGATCAGAGGTATCCTTGCAACTGTAAGTAATCCAGAACTTCAGTCATACCAGATAGGCCTTTTCACCACTTTCGCCCCAAATCTCCCAAATATTGATTGGAGAATGGCTTGAGACAATAAATCTCTTGGACCGAAACCAACAACCGAGGCCACACCATGGAAAAAAAATTGTACGATTCCACTATTACAATAGCAGGGAGGCACTGCTTACTAATTCTTATTACTTATTGATTACAAAGGCAAAAATATACAAATTTACTGTGATCTATCAGTTATTCCCTTAGCTAGGCAATGCAATCTAAGACCTGTTACCTCCCATCTCCAGAAGCATTGTGTCTCTTATTGCTGGAAGTTCCCCTTTAAACTTATAGGGGTTGACTTACTAAAACTGGAGGGTGCAAAATTTGGTGCAGCTCTACATAGAAACCAATAAGCTTCCAGTTTTTTTTTTATCAAAGCTTAATTGAATAAGCTGAAGATTAGTTATTCAACCCCATAGCTTCCAAGGGTGGTATGCAACACAGTATTTGAGACCTACAGGCGTGAGAGACCTTTCTCCAGATCCTGTGCCTGCTTCCTCTTCTGGAAGATGCTTTGGTGGTTCCCCACTCCTGTCTTGTATGGCTAAGCAAGATTTAGACTCCTGCTAAGTCCAAGACCAGGAGGCTTTAGATGGCGTCTCTGCATATTCCTCCACCCAGACAACCAGCCTTAACAGTCCCGGTAAGACTTCTACCTCAGGCCATCTCCCAATAATGTATGGTTTACTGCCCATATCCTCATAACCCATTTGGAAAAATTTAGATGCTTTAGATTTGCATGGCAGACTGAGGCACCCACCTTCGTACTGCTGTTCCCATGCCCTCCCAAGCGCAGCTCTGGTTTTCCAGTGGTGCCCTAAGATGTTTGATTCTCTCAGGCCTATTTACACCTTCTGTGGTCATTGAGTAGATCTTTTCTAGACTGTAGTTCTCTATTCAGTTATTGTTCTACTTTTGTTTATTACTAAATTTTCAAACTTTGTTTACTTATTTTGTTTCAAGTTCTCCAGTCTAGAATGCTTGAGTGTCAGGGCTGGGCTCAGCCATCCTGGGCTCAGGCTGCTAATCAGCTGTCTGTTAATTGCCAGTACTCATCATTCCACAGTGACTCACCTTATGATCATATTCTGCTCATTTGCCAGCTCTGCTGGCTATTTAAACTGCCTGGATCAGATGTCCTGTGCCTTCGACTTGATCAACAGATACTCTCTGCTGTGTTTTCCTGTTAAAAACTTTTGCCTGGCTGACTTCCCTTCTGGTTCCTGATCCTGTTTGCTGCTTCTGATTATGCTGATATCTGGATTCCTGTTTTACTGGCTTGTTCCGACTACCCGCTTTGGTTATCCTGGCTATGTTTTGACCACATTTATTCTGTTTGTACTATTTTACCATTTTATTAAAAAGTGTGATTTTTACTGCACTTTTGTCTCAGTCTGATTCATGGTTCCTGACATTGAGATCTATCTATGGTTTCAGTTACTATGATTATATTAAATAATACCATGTAATGTCAAAGGTTTGAACTCCATTAGGAAACATTTTTTGGCCCTGCAGGAATTCAAGGCTTCTACTGGGAATGTTATTCTGATTCAAGAAATTATTTTTCAAGAGTGGGTTCTCTCAAGCTTGCTTTAAAACAATGTCCCTTCACCGCTACAGACCCTTCTGAAAAGGATGAAATGGCAATCCTAATCCATAATACTTGCCCTCTACAGGCACTATCCTCTAAAACTGACCCACATGACTGTTACTTGTGGCAAGAATGCAGACTTGCGGGTACTCCCCTCACTATATTAAGTGTCTAATGCTGGTCAAATTGACTTTTCATGGAAAACCCTAGATAAGCTGTTGCATGATACCATACCATCTACTGTAGTTGGAGGAAATTTTATTCTGATCATGTCTCCACATAGCGATAGGAAGTCTGTTTTAGATGCCCCACCTACAGCTTCTACTAAACTACCTCTTTCCGTCAAGTGATAAGAGAACACCATATGATGCCTGGAGGGTTAAACACCCCCTCCATAAACAATTTACCTTCTAATCATTAGTACATTAGTACATAAACCATACAAGACTAGATTATTTCTTGGTGATTGCCCCATTGTTGAAATTGGTAGCTAGGTCTGAGATTGACTCTATTACCTGGTTAGATCATGCCCCTATATTTCCAGACTTATTTCTGACGCACACCCACACCATTGTTTGCCATTGAGACCAATGAATCCCTTCTAAAACATACAGATGCTCAAGATCAATTGTCAGCAATGCTCAGAGAATATTTTCTACCTAATGAGGGCAAAGTGTCAGAGATTTATACGTTATGGGAAGCCCGTAAAGTTTTCTTTTGGGGTCATTATATGTCAGTTCCCATCTGAAAAGGGACGCTCAACATACCAGAATTACCTCAAGCTCCTACAATTTCTTTTACGTCACCTCATTAAGAACCCAAATCAAGGATATCGATATGAACAAGGTGGAAAAGTTATTGTTGTGGACTAGACAAAGGCTAAACACATGGGGGAGATTTACTTAAACTTGTGCACACAGAATCTGGTTGTGCTGTGCATAGTAACCAAACAGCTTCTAGGTTTTATTTTCAAAGCTTAATTGAACAAACTAAAGTTAGAAGATGATTGGTTACTATGTACAGCGCAACCAGATTTTGTGTGCACCAGTTTTACTAAATCTCCCCCATAAAATGTTAGATGCAATGTAAAAGATCCTGAGTGCTGGTATTATTCAATCTTGGTATTATCTACACTTTATGTGAAGTAGCATGCTCACTTTCAAATAAAACGGTTAAATAAATGGGCAATATTTGCTTTCCATATCAAACCAGATCCAACTAAAATCTCGTAAGTATTTGGCTGTGATCTGCTTAAGATTGTTACAGCTAATTTATTATTGAATAGTTAGTCCTGGTAGAAAAAGAAATTTGAAACTGCTTATGGTCTATTATAAGATAAAGTAAAAAGTAGGTCCAAGTCCAGTCACTAAAATCTCATATAATCTTTAATATGTTAAATCCACTTCAGTGCTGCAAGGTCTGTGAACTTTTTTGCTGCTGCTGCTGCTGGCATCTTTCCCCAGTTTTCTTCTGATTTTGTTTTGTCATTGGCTAACTTGAATGACTAGCTCAGGATGACAAAACTCCTGCACATGGCATGGGACCTAATTCATCCTGATGCTAAGGAATGCCAAGATTGCATGTAAAGCTCAGTGCACAATCTTAAGAAACGTAACGTTACACTACAATAAAATTTCAGAAGAAGTTTCATTCTTCTTAAATCTACAAATTGCATTAAAAAATACAAGTTGAACCTTGCTCTGGATGCAAGTAAATAAATAATAATAAAAAATGAGCAATATGCCCCTGGTATTCATTTTTAAATTCTGTCATATTCTTCAGCTTCATGTATTCTTTACAATTTGTACATACCTGAAACAAGCATGCAGCAATAAAGTCATACTTCACAATCAACAAACCATGTTTAAGGTCATTGACTCATAAAGTGCAAAAGACAAAGAATCAGTAAAATCAGTATGACAGACACGTCTATTATTTTTCAGAAGAAGAGGTGAGCCAAGGCAAAATGTACATTTCTTGACCAGATTTCATTTAATTCCTATGCAAAATTGTGTTTTCCCAGCCTGTGTACATACAGTATATCTTACAGGAGTTGTAAAGTCAGAAGGCTTTTTATCTTAATGCATATGCATTAAGATAAATAGCCTTCTGTGGGCAGCAGTCCTCCTAATACTTACCTGAGGTCCTTCTCTGTCCAGTGATGTCCACCTGTGTCTCAGCCACTCGACCCTCTCCCTCCCAATTGGCTGAGACAGTCAGTCAGCCAATCAGGAGAGAGAGGGGCGGGGCCAGGCTACAGCTCCATGTCTGAATGGACACAGGGAGCTGTGACTCAGCTTGGTTGCCCCACAGCAAGCTGCTTGCTGTGGGGGCACTCAACATGAGGGAGGGGCCAGGAGCTGCTCTGCGCAAATCCACTGCAACAGAGCAGGTAAGTATAACGTGTTTGTTATTTTTATTTTAAAAAAAAAGAGACTTTACAGTCACTTTAAGTTCTGGGTCAGTAATGTTATCTACAGTGGGTACATTCATGGTTACTGCCATGAAACTAGCATGTGGTCTGGAAGTCAGAGTGGCTACCTTTGCCTGTGTCTTCTAGCAGCATAATTTGTGTTATAGTGAACCCCTTTAATATTTTACTTTTTCTGTTAAATTAATTATCTCGAACAAGCAAAATTCCCAGCGCACTCACCAGCCAGCCTGCAAAAGAACCAAATTGGCCCTGTCTTACAGTTTACATTAAAAACAGGGGATTTTGTTTTCACACATTTTCAAAATATATGCATAAGCCGCAGTGCCCACGCCAAGAGGCCTCCATATATACTGCAGTCCTAACTCTAGATTTTACCATAGTAGGAACATATAATTTGTTAATTTATTAATCATAATTAAACCAAGACATTTGTGATGCACACCTTTTGGATTAATTCAGGGGCGTCAAACTTGATTTCATCGTGGGCCGTATCAGCATTATGGTTGCCCTGAAAGGGCCGGTTGTATATGTAAGACTAGATGTCCAGAGCACCACCCCCCTTACATCAAATGCCAAGACCTCCCCCCCACCATCAGAAGTCAAGGGTCCCCCACCCTTCCTTGCATCACAGTAGGGGCAGAGCTGAGAAGCAGAAAGTGCAGGGTCTAGAGGAGGACCAGAGGAGAGCTGGAGTCTTCTGAATGCTGAGACCAGGGGAGGTGAAGATGAGGGGGTGCTGCAGCTGCACAGAGAGGAGCAGGATCTGAAGGAGTTCTGTTCTCCACTCTGCGGCCGACTGCTGAGACAGGGGGTGGTGGAGATGAGGGGAGGGGAGTGCTGCAGAAAAGGTGTGAGGGCCACATGAAATGACCCGGAGGGCCGGATTTGGCCCCCGGGCCTTGTGTTTGACACCTGTGGATTAATTCATGACAGCCAAGGGGTTCCAATATATTCAAATGCTTTAGCAACCATACTATTATGCAAGATTAGACTTAAAGTGTATTTTTAGACAAAATCTTTTGGTGTGGCTTTGGATAGTCTGGGGAATAATTGTAACCCTTGTGACACATTTATTAATGCAGAAAGTGATGGGGAAATTCTCCCTATTGGGTCGCTTCTCATCAGTTTGAGTTGTGTATTCAGTTCCATGAATAAGGAAAAATCTCCCTAATAAAACACATTTTAAAGCAAACATGATAGAGGTTGTAAATGTACTCAATTTTCTACTCTATTGAAAAAAATATTAAAACAAACTTACAATTTTAAGGAGTTTACTGAAGCTTAGTGATAATAATCATGACGTGCAACTGGACATGAAAGATTAAAATGTGATCGCATGTTTTAGCAGGTGCAAGGCAGAACCAGAAGAGAATATTAAGCTAGTTTTAAACATTAAATTAGAGTCAGACTAGTTCTTACATAATCAATGATTATGTCGACAAGCAGCACATTTTTTATGATTTTTTTCGTGTCATTCATCTAATGTTTTTTGGCTCAGAGGGATTTTTTTTTTCATTTAATTAGTGAATGGGTGGTAGGGTAGTGGGATGTAGGAATTGGAAGGGAAAGAGCTCTGCCCGGAGATGGGATTCAAAAGAGTTATATTTCCAGCTATGGGCATTGCATGATGAGTAGATCAATAGTTTGTAAATAAAATGGAGTTATAACTCTAGCTGTGTCCAATTTCAGAGCAATTTGCAATTAATGACCTTGTCACCTACTGCTGCCTGGAGCTTTCTGTGACAGCGCAATCTAGTGCAATGTGCATGTGGGTACTGTAAGAAGATAATGCTTTGTTTCACTACAACATCATCTAAGAGAATATTAATGTGCATGGTTTTATGCTGTATCAATAAAGAAAGCCATGCATTTTCCTTGTGGTGCACAGGTTTGCCATAATATCACCCTACTCTTCCTCCCCTGCAGTAAATGCTCTCATTCCTTTGCTCCCTCACTGACCGCTCAGCTGTCAGGAATGAGGAAAGAAAACTGATACTTTAGTTGAATTATGCACAGGACTGTTTTTTTGCTCCTCAAAAGAGCACTGGGTCAACCACCCAAAACCTGTACTTCCACATGATAGCAAGGGGGATGAGTCATATGCTACTCTATACCAAGTATTTTACTCCCAGTGTCAGGATATATTGTGGGCTCTATCTGACTCACTGTGATTCACAGAGAAATTCTCAGTGTGCAGTGAAATCAGAAGATAAGGCTGGGATAAAGTCATTAGCTATGTAAAATCCTTCCTAAAAACTAATATCTGGTGAAGTAAAATGGTCCTTAACATTATCTATGAAAGTTAGAAATTCCAATGATTTTTGTTGTATATAGTACTTAACATTTTTTTTTATGTTCACTGAAAGTGTTTCAGTAGTGACAAAGTAAGAAAAGGTTGTCATTACAATCGATGATGATGATTTACTCTGCAGCTTTTTAACAATCAGAGATTTAATGGGACTCCTGCATTAACTACTCATGTAATAAATGCACGTAGGATGTACAGTAGCAACGACTTCATTTGACATTGTGATTGTAACTTTTTTTTAACTTTATTAAACTATTCTTTTATTTACTTTTTGTATTAAAGGCATTTATAATATAGAACCACATTTATCTTATTTGGATCTGGCAGATTCGTGACTGTAAAATGTGCTAATATTTTTTCATGGTGCTCCCATCTGTTGATGTCCTGTGTTTTTTTTTTCTTTTTTTTAATTAATTTTCCTTGTGTTTTTACATTTTGTTAAACATACATAGTAAAAGTCACAAAGTATTGCAGCCTTGTACTCCTTAATACATCATTGATGGATCTTCTAATTGCAAGCAGTGTGAGTACCTAAATTTGACTTGGTATCTGCCCCTTGCAGTCTCTAAATAACAGCACTGGGAGACTGACAAGTAGCACAAGGAGTCAGTGTGCTAACAAGGCGTATGCTGATGGGATCAATGTGTGACAGAGAGACAAACTTATCAGTGTACTGCTTCTCTTTCTCTGTCCAGTCACCGGATGGCAAGAAGGAGAAATGAACATTAAGGCCCTCTTAGATTACTTGAATGTAGGCCAACTCCTGCTGAATCTGCTAAAATTCTAGCCTTGGGTGACCCTGCAAGATGGCTAACTAGGGTTGACAAAGATAGACAAGATTCTGTAGGCATGGAGGGAGGAATCAAATGGCTCTCACAAACTGAATGAGCAAACATCTAGCTGTGTATGTCTGCCTTTAGTGAACTGCAGCAGAGAAAACAAAGCTGGTCTCCTGTGCTGCCTGACATGACTTTGCTGTGTGGCTGGCCTATATAAATCACATAACTGGGTGGATAGAAATTTGAATACTATATACCAGGGCTTTTATTCTCAGAGAATAGGTGCAGGAACCTCCCTCCCTTCTGAGTCACCCCTTGTCTCCGCTCTCCAACCCACCTCTGAGCACCGTCCCTTGGTTCCACCCCCTACCCACCTCCCAGTACTGCCTCTTTTAGAGAATACAGAACCGAGTATCATTTTGTGGTGCTAAATAATTTGTATGGGATTTGTTAATGATAACAAGAAAAGTAGAAAAATAGATCCCCTGTAGCCAGCAACAATATATCCCCCCAACAACAATAGACTTTATCCCAACAGCAAAACATCCCCCACACAACAATAGACTCCCCCAGCAACAATGGTTCGCACCCCAGCAACAATAGGTCCCCCCAGCAACAATAGACCCCACACAACAATAGACTCCTCCACAGCAACAATGGACCACCCACAACAAAATACCACCCCCAGCAGCATTAAAACCCCCCAGCAGCAACAACAGATCTCCCAGTAACCAGCAACAATAGACTTCTCTCACAACAGTAGACCCCTACCAGCAACATAAGACCCCCCACAACAATAGATCCCCATCAGCAACAATAGACCTTGACACAAAAACAGATCCCCACCAGTGACAATAGATACACCCCTTTCCATTACATACATTTAGTGCTGGAGGTGCCAAAACTGCACCCCCAGTGTCCCCACTGAAAAAAGCTCTTCTATATACTGTATATGTCAACTGCATTTTCTTTTAACAAGAAAAATGTTTATTGAGAATAAAAGAGCAGTTACAGGCATTGGTTAACGCACATTTGGCAGTTCAGACGTGGCAAGTATGTATGGACTTTCAGCTGTTTGCCTGGAGTTTAGTTTAAAATGAAAATTTGACACTCTCTCGTAATAATGCCAGCCATAAATAAAACATACTTTACTTCAATAAGGGGACCTTATTAAGCACCCATATCTGTAAATTGCTACCCAGGGCTAAAAGACAGCAGGTTCTTCTGTTGGTGCTTTTGGACATCTGTATTTGGTAGTTTACCATATGTCCTATTGCTTTAGATCAGGGTTGGCAACATTTGAGAGTTGAAGTGGAAATCTACTTGAACAACTTGAAAGAGGCCAAAGCTCACCAGGTAGCAAGGTAGTAGCAATGCCTTACTAAATAGTAAGGAAAACTTGGAAAAATATAATAAAACAAATGTCACTGTAAAAATATAAACTTATTTTAAAAGTGTACAGTCAGTAGAGCAGTGGACAGTGTCATTAGGGCAGTGGACAATGTGTGGACCGTGTCAGTTTGGCAGTGGACGGTGTGTGGACAGTGCAGCAGTATAGTTAAAATCCACTTACAAAGAAATGCTTGGTAAAACGCTGGTAAGCCTCAGTTAGGATGGCCACCAAAGCACTTCCGGTGTGAGTTTTTCCACCTGGTTGATCCTGTCTGTTCCTACAGGATCCGGGCAGGATCAAGGCAGATGGGAAAACTCGCACCAAAAGTGCCGGCGCAGCCATGTTAACTGCGGTTTACAGGTGTTTTTACCAAGGTTATGTTTGTAAGTGGATTTTGTCCAACAAATAATAGATTTTAACTATATTGCTGTACTATGGGCTCTTTAAATGTCTTACATGGGAGAGTCCTAGTATTGAAGAATGGAGGACTGGGAGAAGTGCTGATGTTACAACTTTACCTTATGAAAGGAGCACTTACTGCATAGCATTTTGGTAAGGTGCGTGATGTGACCATAAGCTGATAAGTTGGTTGGAGACACTCTTTTTACAATGGTTAAGGCACTCAATTATGCGTGTTAATGTAAGTGGTATGACACTACTTCACAGTTTCTAATTTAAAGTGGTATTACACTGTATATTTGTTTCACCTTTTGGAGGCTTTCATGCATAATTCTGGATACAGGAGGGAGGAATCCCCATCAGAGAGGATTGATTGATGGTGCAATGATATTCTTACATTTGATAAGGTATATAGAGTGATTGATGAACCAATATCTGCACGGCGGAGTCAGTACTGGGCTTAAAGGGATATACATATACATAAATTCACTTTTGTGAGTAGCATAGATTATAATTTGTGGTAGTTAATTTATTTACAGTTTTACACTATGTGCTTATACTTCCTTTTTGGGAGCTTCTGGCATCCATTTGAAGGAAGGGGAGGAAGAGTTCTTCCAGAGGGGATATAGACACAGAGGAAAAGCTGCATTGGAGTTTTACGGAAGGCTTTGTTTGAGAAATAGGAGGGTAAGAGTATCTATATAATAACACATCTTCATCCAGTAGAGATTTTTTTTTTTTTTTAAGCATATTATAAATGCATTTGGAATGTTAACACACCATTTGGGTTAGACATACAACATTATATGGTATTTACTTTTTTTTCAAGATTATTCACCTTCTTGAATGAAGCACCACAAGGAATTCACAGCCAGAGAGGACAGTGTTGGACTTGGAAAGATTAAGAACTTTTGGAAATACATTTATATGGACTGGGATAATGAGGACTTTTATAGTTAGCGCTGATTTTATGTTTTTGGGAAAATATAGCTATCTGTTCCACTAAATGCGGCTCCTCTTCGGGTTCCAGGGTCAGCAACCAAGCAACACAATCTACCCTTCACCTGCCATTGATCAATGAGTAGATCATGATTGGCGGGTTGCCAACTCTCGCTTTAGATCGTATCAATGAGCTGCGTTGGTGTGCGCTAAAAAAATGTACACCCTGAATTTTTTTGTAGGGTGCATTGATGCACTTTAGGTAATCTCAATGCGCTGGGGTGTAGAAATATTGTAGAAGTTAGAAAAAATGGAAAATGGCACAGCAATGCATGTCAACAACACATTGCGGCACAGCACGTTTGACCTTCCTAGAAATAGGGGCCATATGATAACAATGAGCTGTTTTTCATAGATGTTGGGTTGGAATCCAGAGATGCATTTTTGGACATGAGTGGCTGTAAAGCAGGGTTAGGGTTTTATTTTTATGATTTTTCTTTTTAATTTATTAGTATTTTTTGTTTTTATGATATGAGTTGTGAGGACTTCCTCTGTTGATATACTGTCCATATGTAATGTCTAGTTATACATTTGAGGCAGCAGCTATTTTTTTACTTGTAGTTCTTCTTGAAAGTGTAGTGTGTGTTTTAATTCAGTGGCTGATCTATGTATCCTTACATTAAGGGCTCATTCACACTTGCTTAAACATACAATATGTGCAATAAAATGTGTTGGGTAATTGCAGAAAAGGTCAGTACAGTGAGTTGTGCTGCACAAAAATGCATTTAGGCAGCACACATCACTGCACATGTATGGTGTTAACAAGGCACATGATCCTTAGTTGATCTATGCAGATCAATGCAGCTCAATGGACACTGTGTGAATGAACCCTTAGGCTGGGTTCACATATTAACTGCATGTGGCTCACAGTAGGAGTCCAGTGCATCCTGGTTAACTGTTTCAGGTCTGATTTCAGCCTGAATTTTGGAAATGGACCAAAAGTCGCACAGCGTTTTTGTGCAAATCGCATCGGACCTGCTGTGGAGATATGTGAACCAGCTCCACAGAGAGAAAATCTCCTGCTATTGCAAATTGGAATGCGGGGAAGCAGCATACAATTTGCAATGGTGTGAACCCAGCCTCCAGGTGAATTCCCACTACAACAGAGACCTGCTAGAGGAATTCACTGCATACACTTCATTCATTCCAATATGCTACAGTGAGATGCCCTGCGCTGCCGTACATTGCCATGTGATTCGGCACAGTGTACTGCGATAAAATGCAGCATGTCTGTGGTGAGATTTACTTTTTTCATGGCCAATCCCTCCCAAAACTTTCTGTAAAGATAAAGTAACAAAAAGCCTTTGAAGAAAAATGTTATTAAATATGCATATTCACCTTTCCCTTGACTTTTCCTTTCAGAGGGTGTTGTCGCCATTGTTAAATGTGAAATCTGGGCATTGCAGAGCTTTTTTTAAAGCCCCTCACATTACATCACTCACATACATGGCACTTCCTATCCCTGTAGATTAAAAAAAGTTAGGCATACACCAGTTAGGCCTATTATCCCTGATTAAAATTGTACTGCAGCTGGCCAAATTTACACTGCTGTATCCTCTGCAGTATCTATAATTTTTTATTTAGAATCTTCTTCTCTCTTTATGAATAGGTATGACTTAACAAAATAAGAACTTAGAAAGCATTAAATAAACAAAGTTATTTTGTAGCTGCCTAAACACACTTTGGCCTTGCACAATGAGTTTGCAAAATGCACTGCATAAACAGATACAATTATTTTTGTTCTTTCCTTTTCACCAACAACAAATGTGATTTTACCACAAGCTTTGGATTTTTTTTTATTTTGTAGCAAAATCAGCTTGTGCATTCTCATCAAATTCTTCAATTTTTCCAAGTAAGGGAGTAATGTCTGCTTTGGCAATCAGAAAATAAATGTGAGCTTTGATCTTCTCAGCCTCCATGTAATCACCTTTACAAATTAAGCTAGATAGAAGGCAGTTTTCTTTGGCATCCACATCAATCCTCTTTATGGCTGAAGTTTTACGTTTGAGTGGAATATGCTAATAATTTGTTATTGATACAGAACCAGAGCAAGATCATTTCATCATTACACATGTCAGTGGCAGTAGCAAGAAGTGGCCCTGCTTTTAATTGAAGAGAGATGATCACTAATTTTAAAGTGATTGTAAAGGCTCTTTTTTTTAAAATAACAAACATGTTATACTTACCTCTTATGTGCAGGTGGATTTGCACAGAGCAGCCCGGATCCTCCTCTTTTCAGGTCCCTCTTCTGCTCTCCTGGCCCCTACCTCTGATGAGTGCCCCCTCAGCCAGCAGCTTGCTACAGGGGGCACCTGAGCCTAGTCAGAGCTCCGTGTATCCATTCAAACATGGAGCCCTAACCTGGCCCACCCCCTCTCTCCCCTAATTGGCTCACTGATTTTGATTGACAGCCATAGGAGCCACTGGCGCTGCTGCTGTGTCGCAGCCAATTAAGTAAAGTGTCTGGGACAGTTAAGACACTTGTGGACCTTGCTGCAGAGAGAAGGGGCTCAGGTGAACGATTAGGGGGTGCTGGGGGTGTACCACACACAGAAAAACAATAAAATATGAAAAAACTTCTGCCTTTACAACTAGAGTTGAGCGAACCCGGACTGTAAAGTTCGGGTCCGTACCGAACTTTGGGGTGTCCGGGACCCGGACTTTTCAAAAAAAGTCCGGGTCCGGGGTTCTGGTAATTTTAATGAAAAATCTTTAAAATGCTGTAAAAAAGCCTAGGAAGGTCCTAGAGGTCTGCAAAAGGAAGGAAAATGTGGGTAAGGTAAGTGCCCTACAAAGAAATGGGGGCAGGGAAATAAGTTTAAATATTTTTAAAAAAATAAAAACATAAAAAATGCAAAAATGGAGATCATCTTCAAAATGGGTCTGAAAAGTATTAATGAGATTACAATTAATTATGAAAAGTCTGGGTAAAACTTCTACTAGAGGTAAAAACGTAAAAAATACAAAAATAAAAAAATTTTTATAAATTTGAATAAAGGGACGGGGGTAAAGAAACATCCCGTGAATGGAATGGGTGTAAAAGGAAGGAAAACGTCTGGAGATCCTGGAAGGATCCGAAAAAATGTCGTAAAATTTCTAAAAAGTAATTTTAATGGTCTTGGGGCCTGGGCCTGAAAAAAACTTTTCAGGCCCAGGGCCTGTGGGGTTTCAAGCCATGCCTGGGCTTGAAATGTCAGGCCCAAGCGAGTTGAGATCAACATTTCCGTCTTCAAAAAAGTATAAAATAACAAAA
>BLSH010374329.1:403604-414400 GCA_018402905.1 Glandirana rugosa | reverse complement strand
GGCTTATTTATACTTTTTTGACACAGTTTGAAGATGATTTTAGAACAGTTCTATGGCCTCTAATGTTAATTAATACTTTTCAGACCCATTTTGAAGATGATCTCCATTTTTGCATTTTTTATGTTTTTATTTTTTTAAAAATATTTAAACTTATTTCCCTGTCCCCATTTCTTTGTAGGTCACTTGTCCCACCCTTACCCACATTTCCTTCCTTTTGCAGACCTCTAGGACCTTCCAGGACTATTTTACAACATTTTTTGTACCTAAAAGTCCGGGTCTCCATTGATTTCAATGGGGTCCGGGACAAAGTTCGGGTTCTGTCCGGACCCGAACCCGGACTTTGTCCCGAAGTTCGGCCGAACCAGCAGAACCCGGACTTCTAGAAGTTCGCTCAACTCTATTTACAACTCCTTTAATTTAATTTACTCCTGTAATCTGGTGGTCTTATATTGAAACTAAGTTTGTGTATAGAATCAAGGTGGTGTTTATGCCTCTGACTTTTTATAGGTAGTACACAAGTTGATTCCTGTCCCTGTCCATGTTTGTTTTACCAACATACAGAACCTGTGTCTCTCTCTTTAACCTGACTGTGGTTTTTAATACAGGGGATTTCCTAACTTTAATGGCAGTTCTGGAAAAGAGAGGAATAAAAATGTGATGCTTTGGTGCGCACGAGTCTACCCCACATGTATGTGGTGACCGGATGCAATTAAATGGCAGCTTTGCCCATATCAGCAGGTGTAAAACCAAAGCCACCTTGTAGAAGAACAGTCTGCCTATGACCTTTGGTTTTCCCCCTGATTCTATTCCAACAGTTCAGGGAATCCAGCCACCATCAGAAATGCGGTAAAATAATTATTTGTACAAGATCCTCATTTTTGTCATTTTGAGTCCACTCTTGAATGGTGGCAATAGACCCTAGATTTTTCTCCTTGTATTAGGGAGGGATTAAGCTTAAACCTTGCCTTCCCAGAACCATTCCTCTTCACTGCACCCCATTAATTTTCCTAACTGCCAGCATCCTAAAAACATGACTTTTATGTCTCCTTGAGGAGGAGGAAAAAGCTGCATTAGATGTCTAGAGAAACATCTCATATGCACTCTTGAGGAGGAAGAGGAGGAGGAAAAGAGCACATTAGGAGTCCAAAAATGGCTTATATGTGACCTTAAGGAGGAAAAGGGCACATTAGCAGCATTTGCAGGCAAGTGGCTGCTCCTGCACCTGGGACAATTAAAAACAGAAAGATTATCAGCCGCTTCACTACCACCTGTGCCATTTACCACTGGTGGGGTGAAAAAAAAGCATCTCCCCAAAGCCTGTCAACACTGCCCTTCTAATATGTGGCTAAAAGAAGACAGCTTTAGGGAAAGGAGGACAGCCTATGGCTCCAGTGCTTATTTTTTTTTTGTTCTTGCTGCCTGCCTCTTTCCCTAGCCTTTGAATGTCCCCATTCACTTGCTCTTGTTCCTGCTTTTTCTCTGGCTTTTTTTCATACGGACATGGTGAAACAAGGTGAGGCCAGCTCTGTGGAAGAAGGGACTCCTTCAAAACACGTCGGCCAGCAACGGCCCTGATGTCTTCCCCTTTACCATCTGAAGACTGTTGGTTTTAGGATTGATTGCCATGAATTGCTGGCTTTTACAAGCAATATTTCTCCACATGTTTACAAAAATAGTAAAAACACCATGAACGAATTCTCATGGTTTATAAACTCTGCGACTTTTGGCGCAAACCAATCAATAAATGCCAATCACAATTTTTTTTACCACAAATATGAGGAAGAATATATATCTGCCAAAACTGATGAATAAATTTGTTTTTTAATATATTTTTTTAGATATGTGTTATAGCAAAAAGTAAAAAATGTTTTTTTTTTTCAAAATTGACGCTCTTTTTTTGTTAATAAAGTGATCAGAAGTGACGCAGAGGGGATCAAATACCACCAAAAGAAAGCTCTATTTGTGGGGGTTAATTTGGGTACAATGTTGCACGACTGTGCAATTGTCAGTTAAAGCGACACAGTGCCGAATCTCAAAAAGTGCTCTGGTCTACAGTGGGAAATTCTTCCAGTCCTTAAGTGGTTAAAGTCCCCACACTGCAGAGCTCTTTGTATTTCCTGGCTATGCAAGTGCTTGTAAACTGTCCTGGTGAAGACCATTTCTACCAAACACAAACCTGAAGTCTTCATATGTAATATTTTTGGAAGAAGTGGGAATATGGGGATGGGAGTGGGTTTAGGGAATGTTAGGTTGTGCTCTTGAAATGTTTTTGTGCTCCTGTGTTTTATTATTTTATTAAACTTTAACGTCAATGCAGTGTGCTCATAAAGTTAATAAACTATGCTATTAATCAGTTTTGCTACTGGTCAGTTTGTACAAAATTAAGGGTTTCAAATGCTTTTTTTTTATTTTTTTTTATTTTCCTATAGTGTATTGATCTGTTGTGGTTGTTTAATTCAAGCCTAATAACACTTGATGAAAAAAATCAGGTGTTAAAGCCAAAATTAGCTAAAAAAACTTTTGTTTTCCGCACATGTGCATCAGGTTAGATTGTTGTAATTACATTAAACCAAACCAAATATCCTAGTTTAAAAATCAGTTACACTTTCTAAATGATGCCAGAATATGGTGTCATGGATGTTTGTGACAATCCTACTATTCTGTAGAGCTTAAAGGCCTCTCCACGCATGTAATTGAAATGATTAGTATTGTTTCATGTTATACTTGAAGTCAAATTAAAGTGAAATTAAAAAGTGAAGTCTCTCTCTGTTGTACAGTATTTAAAAAATAAATATGTTGCATCGGTTACCCGTGGCAGTGTCCCAGCTTCTCTTGCCATTTGTTTTACAATCCCATGCCTATTAGCCTTTGAATATGACTAGAGATTCAATATTTGCCCCCATAAATTTCAATGAGCTGTGGAATTAAGTTGGCAGTTTTTGGACTTTAAAATGGGTTCAATGAATGTCCCACAATTTGAACCCAGACACTTTTGCTAATGTGGAGAAGGTAGAGTTAACCTGACCAGTTGAATTTCAAGGGGCATTCAAGTCAAACCCAGAATTTTAATTTTACAGGTGTAAAAAGGGATGCTAGCATGGCGGTAATACAGTAGTAAGGGCAAGTGTGTACAATTGATAGACAATGTACAATAGACAAATCTTTCTGTGGGAATGGTGAACACAATCATTCACAAACAATTGCATTTTGGAAAAGTTAGTGCACTCCGGGTACCAAGACTGCTTTCTGCCTTTGACCAGTACAGAAGAGTTCAAGTCAGCATTGTGTTAAAGGAGCGTTTTGACAGGGAAGGCCAGGATTTTCTGGATTGCATCATTACATATGATGAAACCTAGGCACATCGTTTCACTCCAGAATCAAAATGAGTGTCAAAGCAGTGTGCATATGCAAAATGAAATTTTAATATGTTGTTATAAATAAAGAGTACAAAAAAAACAGGCCAACACATACATAGGCCTCCTTCCATAGTGTTTTTGATCACCATATTGAATGATGATATTTTGAACACATAAGGGAAAGAATACTTATATTTCACTGATGAGGTGAAATTAATTCATCCACTCTAAGTTTTACAGAAACAGACTTCCTCTGTCTTTTCACTGATGCCATAAGCTCCTCCATATGCATGATCTCATTCACTGCTCTAATCCAGTGTCTCACTGTTGATGGAGAGGAGGACTTCGGTATACAGGCCCTTTCTGGGTTAAAAAGGTGTCTTACCACGATTGGTGATATCTACCCCTTGGGAGAGGGCTGAGATGTAACAAACATTCTGCTGGGTCCTGATCAACTGAGAGACCAGAGATATCATTAACCACTTCAGCCCTGGAAGGACTTATCCCCTTCTTGACCAGAGCATTTTTTGCTATACAGCACTGCGTTGCTTTAACTGAAAATTGCATGGACGTGCAACGTTGTAACCAAACAAAATTGAAGTCCCTTTTTTCCCCACAAATAGAGCTTTCTTTTGGTGGTATTTGATCATATCTGCAGTTTTTATTTTTTGCACTATAAACAAACAAAAAGCGACAATTTAAAAAAAAATGTTTTACTTTTTGCTATAATACATATCCAGAAAAATATAAAAAAACAAACTTCTTCCTCAGTTTAGGTTGATTATATATTCTTCTACATATTTTTGGTAAATAAAATTGCAATAGGCGTATATTGATTGGATTGCGCAAAAGTTATCACGTCTACAAACTATGGGAATATATTTATGGCATTTTTATTATTTTTTTTTTTTACTAGTAATGGCGGCGATATGCAATTTTTATTGGGACTGCGACATTGCGGTGGACAGATCAGACACCTTTGACACTTTTTTGGGACCAATGACATTTATACAGCAATCAGAGCTTTAAATAGCCACTGATTACTGTGTAAATGTCACTGGCAGGGAAGAGGTTAAACTGTAGGGGGAGAGCAAGGGGTTAACTGTGTTCCCTATCAGTGTTCTAACTGTGGGGGCAGGGACATGACAGATCTCACTGTTCCCGATCACTGGGAACAGTAGATCAGTCATGTCCCCTGACAGAATGGGGATCTGCCGTATTTACATAGGCAGATCCCAGTTCTGCCTCTGTAATAGGCTATCGGGGGTCAACGGCAGATGACGAGTCCGCCCGACCTGTGGCCATGCTCATGCAGCATGCAGCGGTCACGATAGTGCACTGCTGGTGGTGCGCTCCTGCCCGCAACTGCACCTGCGTGAGCCACCATACAGCTACTGCAATTCGCACAGGAGAGCCGACCTGCGGCTGGTCGGCAAGTGGTTAATCAAAGTGCACACCTCTTGCCAATGGGGTCAAATTCTGGAACATGTCCAGAAAATTTGGAAAAGCGTTCCCCTTTCTTCTCTGCATCACCAACAAATCGGGTGTGTTAGAGAACATTCGGTGCAGCTCCTCTGGAGATATATACCATCTAGTCAAAAGCTTGCACACTGCTTCCTGCATTTTCAAAGAGATAGAAGATTTATATATAATCAGCTGAAAATCTTATATTCAAATCTTTTCCCATGCAGACATGAAAAAGGGAACATTTGAATTAGACAGTGCTATTAATACAGCGTACAATTTGGATAGTCCCCATACTGGCTGGCCCTCTTCACACAATAGCTCAAAACTAGTGAGTGAATGTAAAAATTCTGGACCCTGTGGTAATAAAATAAGAGAGTGCTGTAGTTGTATTGCCTGCCATGCCAGTAAAGATGGTGTAAGCATGGATCCTATATCCCTTATGGATTTCCAATCATTTGAGTCTCGAAAGTCCCACAGTTGGAACTTACCTACCTCTTAGAACTGATGAAATTTGGGATCAGTCAACCCTGAAGGAAAGTCGGGGTGTCCTATTACTGGCATCAAAAATATGTTATAGGATGTATGCCCCTAGATTTTAATGAGCGGACCATTTTAAACGTAGTGTCTAGAATAGGAGGCTCCCTCACCTGAGCCGGACACAAAGGGGCTGATTTATTAAAACTGGAGAGTGCAATATACAATTCAGCTCTGTATATAAACCAATCGGCTTCCAGGTTTTATTGTCAAAGCTTAATTGAGCAACCTGAAGTTAGAAGCTGATTAGCTACTGTGCACAGCTGCACCAGATTTTGAACTCTCCAGCTTTAGTACATCAACCCCAATGTGTTAATCCATGGGAGGTCCATGAGTGGAATAGAGGTTATACAGTATGTTGCTCCAGGGATACCCAGCTCTTTACCTGACCATGATTGCACCAGTCCAGTATCCGTAGTAAATGTGCAGCTTGATAGTACCATACTGGGCTCAGAAATCCCATGCCCACTGTGCACTTAGGCATAGTGGGTATTTCTGTTCTAATCCTTGGAGGATGACCCATCCACAAAAATTGCACAAACTCGCACTCACAGGAAATGATTCAGTACTGTCACCGCTAGAGTCTGAAAAAGATACAGCACTCGAGGGAGTACATTCATTTTTAACAGTAACAGTTTTCACCAAGCCATGTGTGAGAGAGTTGTCGTGCTGAAAATCACTTTGAATATTGGAAAGCAATTGTGGGAAATTATGGTGGAATACTTTGGCTAGGGATTGTGTAAAATAGATCCCTAGATACTTGGGTTTCTCTGCCACCCATCTAAACAGGAAGCTCAATTTCAATATAGACACTCTAGTTTCAGGGAATGTAAGATTCATTACTTCTGATTTTGCATAATTCCTTTTATAATTTGACATTTGTGCATACAGGTCTAATTCTCTCATTAAATTGGGTAAAGTTACTTCTGGACTGGCAATAAAAAATAGTACATCGTCTGCATATTCAGTGACTTGAGACACTTTCCCTACCTGTACCCCTGTTATATCTGGGTTGGTTCTAATACATCATAACAGTGGCTCCAAGGTAAGTATAAAAATAAGTGGCGAAAGGGGGCAGCCCTGACAGGTACCATTTGTCGGGCCTGTTTTGATTACTAAGCATCCTGCTTCTCCATGACAATGCACAAGCTCATATTGCTCACCGCACTGTGCAATGTGCAGATTACAGCAACTCGGCTGGAAGGTATTGCCACATCCCCTTTACAGCCCGGACCTCACCCCAAGCTCTGTTCGTACCACTAAAAGAGTTCCTCAGTGGTCAGCATTTCAGCACAAATGACGAAGTGAAGCAGGCTGTCCTAAGATGGCTCAGGCGTACTGATAAATCTCTCTATGCTGAAGCTTTCTAGGCATTCGTTAAACACTGGAATAAGTGTATACATGTAGCAGGGGAGTATGTCTAAGAATACATGCAGTTTCCACTCCTTGACATTTGTTCCTTCATTCTATAAACTCAAAAGCCATGATTTTACTTGAACGCCACATCGTACATGTAATTTATATAAGTGACTAACAAATTAAAGCCCAACTCCACACTTAGGATAAAAAGTTTAACTAAAGCATAGAAAATGACCATTGTAAGCACCCCTATTAGTGTTTTTATTTTTTCTCCACCCTCTGACTGCCACATTTGCTGGATAGCTTGGCCTTTTAAAGGAAGATGAACAATAACTTACTGGCACAAGCAATAAAACTATGTTAATAGGGGGGTTAGATAAACAAAAGCTACTTGTTACTGCTTATGACAGACTGCATCATATGTGCCATTTTTCTATTTTGCTCACAGTTCCATTTTAATTTTAACACTTTCTCCAATAATTAATGTCTGACATACAGCAACCATCAAGGTCCCTAAAATTGTGATAAATCATGGCAAATTTTGACTGGTGTCACCATTTTATGGGGGGACATTAGCATTATTTTATGTTATTAGTTATACACGCTACTTTAGGACAAATTACCTTTTGAAGATGCTATATACATAGATCTTTGAACATTTATTATCTGATATTTGAAGAATTCTGTTGAAATATTGTTTTGAGCTTCAAATGTTATTGACTGTTCTTCTCTGTAACTTGAAATTAAAGGTCTGCAAAAGTCAGGACCTTACCTCTCACTCTTCTGTTCCCAAAGTGCACTAGGAAGATTGAGAACTCACGCAGAAATAGTTTGGCATTGTGCATTTTGTATGGTTCACTTAGTATTTATCAAAAAAGTTTCAGTTCTTGAAAAGACAGCTAGCCGAGAAAGGTGTGGATCATTTTATTTATCTTGCACTGTGTTTTTTTGCTAAAATACAGGGTTGTAACCTACAACGCCCAGAGCAGCAATCAGTGGAATTGTTCCAAAATGAAGCAAACTGCTACCTGGAATTGTATAACATGTGACCTTTGTGTCTATTACCCATGGAAGCAACATAAAACAATTGAATGTGTGCTTCTAAATGTTTCAGAGACTAAAATACAGAACAGTGTAAAATAATGCAATTCTGAACGCCAGAAATCATTGTAACGCATCTAGTTTATCAAATACACAAGCATAAATATTTTTCATTCAACCAAATATCCATTCAATTACTGTTGTATTTAACAGAATCTACTGACTTTTTTGAAGATTATTCAATTTCTATATGTACAAATGCAATCATTGTATTGTAATTGTACTGTCTACCCTCACGTTGTAAAGCGCTGCGCAAACTGTTGGCGCTATATACTGTAAAACCTGTATAATAATAATTGTATTTACACTTTTGAGATGCAAAAAAAATGTGTATTTTAGTTAGCACTTTGCTGTAGCTTGTCTGTCTGTCTGTAGCTTGTCTGAAGCCAAAAACAGCAGCTGTAAAAATGTCCTGTGTGCATGAGGCCTTAGGGTGGAACATGTAACATTTTCCAGCTCTTGCGTCTTCTCCTCCTGCTTCTCCCTCCCTATGACAGTGAGTAGGGGATTTTCTCCCCACACCCACTATCACAATCTATCACAATCTAAAAACAGCTCAGCCATGTGGGACTCCACCCACACTGCTGTGTCATTCATTCACAGAGTTCCATCTACAGCTAATAGCATTCAATGAGCTATGAGGGCACTGGTGAGTAACTTTTCAGTAACTGCCTGCCCGTATTAGAGGTATGGGCAGACAGTGTACTGAGAGTCTGCAGTATCCAGGCATTGCATCCACCTTACAGGCTGCAGAGTAAAAGAAAAAATTTAAATACACATTTTTTTACCTGCAAAAAGATGTGCATTTATTATTTTTTTTAACCTCCCTGGCGGTATTCCCGAGTGTGGCTCGGGGTGGATTTTCAGTACCAAGAGCGGTAACCCCGAGCCACACTCGGGCTTGCATCGCTGGATCCAGGAAGCGCTACTCACCTTGTCCCCTGGATCCAGCAATGTCCCCCGCCATGTCTGCGGGCTGTGTCCGCCGATCCGATGCCTCTGTGTGCCGGGCTCCGTTCCCTGCAAGCGTCGCGTCGCGTCGCACGGGGACGGAGACCGGCGGGAAATTCAAAAAGTGAAACACACACTATACATACAGTACACTGTAATCTTATAGATTACATTACTGTATGAAATCATTACACATCCCCTTTGTCCCTAGTGGTTTGCCCAGAGCCCTGCATGCACTTTTATATAATAAATGTCATTCTTTCTGCCTGGAAACATGAGAATGTCCATGGCAACCAAAAAGTGTCCCTTTACGTCAAAAGTGGTTTTTGATCAGCTAGAAAACAGCGATAGTAAATAAGAATCATTTGCAGAATTGAGTGATACTGACTTTTGAGTAAATTTATCATCAGAAACTGAAAGTGACGACAGTGACAATTCTGCAACTGAGCAAATTTCTGCGTTTTTGGTTTGATTACATTATTGAATAAATTTTATTACTATTATATTATTATTTTTGATAATTATTTTTAGTTATTTATTATATTATAATTTATGATTTCATTTTTCAAACTTTTTCATACCCGGGATGTCTACTAGACTGTTGTTTGGACAGATTTAAGTGAGTTATTCCTAAGAATTACAGGCCTACAATATAAAACGCCAAATTTTCATGCAAAATAATTGTACCGCTTTCAGCAATAAATTCCAGACTCAGTCATACCGCCAGGGAGGTTAATAAAGGTTACCTTAGCTTTTAGTCCATTAGTGCCCATTGCAGAAGTTCTTTTCTGTAGCAAGATGTTCATAATGCACCTGCCCACCAGTTAGTAACTGGACAGTGAAATGAGAAGCAGCACACTGATGAGGTCATCTGTTAACTCTGCTTTCTCCTCCTGTCAGCATACTTCTTATCACATTTAACTGTTTGGGTCCTTGGGCCTCTTCTTCTCACACTTGTGCCCTGCAGTGCAGAGACTAAACACGGTTGATACTAGGTCACATGCAGGTACTTACACATATTTTAGTGCACATTATTAGCTTCTCACATTGTACTTTAGAAGCTGCAGCAAGTCAGATAGAGCCTACCTCACTTCCTGGCTGGAGGATTTTAAGCATCATCTAGCCCTCTGCTCCCCAACCCACTCATTTCATCCATTGGATATTAGTTTTTACAATCATAGAGGCTTAGCATCACGTGTGGCCATTACCTAGGGCAGTCATGCAAATGCAAAAACATATGCTGTATATTGGAATGAGCCAGTTTTGTGAGTGAAGAGTACCTGAAATGCTGGAACAATCCAGGCCCAGTTAGGGTATGGCTGTGTTTTTTTAATATAAAAGAAGAATGTCTGCAGATTAGGTACTGTCAGAGGAATTGCAACTGAGAGACATTATATGGGGTTGTTTTAATTAATTGAGGCTGTTCACTTACCAAAGTGTTTACTTTGAAAAATATTGGTCACATTTAACTGGACTTATCCTGTATCAATGGGATTTTTTATGCTTACCTAAACAGCTGTTTCAGTTATAATGATCGCCATGAACATACCCCAGGATTTAGAGCCACACAGATAATGCATTCATTCACCATGGTACTCTGATGTTAAAGCTTGGGAGGTGTGAAAGTTCATGAAATCAATTCTTCATGGCACCATGGGATCAGATTGTGCCATTATAACAGAGTGCGCTCACGTCTCCCATCATGTTCTTGGACAATCATTTGCCTGGAGAAATTGCATGACATCATTGCAAGTGGATTAAAGTGGTATATAGGTAATCTTTTTCTTTGAGTTTAGAGTAGAAAAAGATTAAAATCCCTACCAGTTTGGTTTTTGTTATCTGTGATCTGATGGGAAGATTTCCCCTAATTTCCTGTCTCAAAGGTACAACAGAAAATGGGAGGTCATCTCTATAAATTGAGAGAAATTTCCTTCTCAGACTGTCACTGGAACAGGTGTTCCCATTGTTGAAAAAATCTGTTTGTTTGTTTTTTTTTTGGGGGGGGGGGGGGTAATAGACACACCGAGA
>BLSH010374329.1:391122-403594 GCA_018402905.1 Glandirana rugosa | reverse complement strand
TTTTTTTTTGGGGGGGGGGGGGGTTGTTGCCTTGGATATTCAAAGTGAACACAGTTTCAATATCACTATCTTTCAATTTGCAATATGAACATACATTACTTTACACAATTATACATTCACTTTACTATGTGAACAACCTCTATTTCTAATAAATCATCTCCATTGTGTGAATGTGTACATACCTATCTGTGGTGTTAACGGACAGAGGAGGCTAGCATTGGGAATGTAAGCAGCTCTGATTTGAGTTGCCCAAGAATATGAAGGCTTGATCAGAAATCAAGAGGGCAGTCAGAGGCCGAAAACAAACCCACAACTGCAAGTCTATGCAGCAGTAAAGTCACTTGATCATATCCACAAGGAAGCAAAATTCCCCTAAATGTATATGGCTCCCTGGTCAGCCCATAACCATTGCAGGATGGAGATCAGAAGAAGATCTGTAAAGAATCGTTTGCTCATCATTTCTGCTTAGAACAAACCCATATATGGTTAACTCTAAGCACTTCAGGGTTTGGAACCTCAAAGTCCTGGTGGCATGAGTCATGAAAGAACAAGTTTGAAGACTGTCCCCAATGTGCACTTGACACAGAGGAGGCATTAGGGGTCTATTAAAGCCCCAGTGTCTCCATAAACAGTACCTGTCACTGTCTCAATACTAACACATCACCCCACTTTTGTTAGTAGTATATCAAAACATTAAATATTCGTCATAAAATAGCACCATTAAATAAGTGAGCCCAAAAGCCCCAAACTGGTACAAGCAGCGCTAGAATATAGCTTTTAGTAGTAAAAAAAGTCTTTCTGATAATATGTGTAGTGCCCAGAACCAAAACAGTAGTCCATTAAATAAATCCGTACTGGGGGCAAGATTCTGTCCCAACGTTGTCCACCACCACACCACGTGAATATACACAGGGAGGTAAGTATCCCCCCTATGTGGAAAGACTCACCAAAGGTAAGTATCACATGCGCCTTATAATCTCAGGTATCAATCAGCAATTTCCTGCATCCAATCGGATCCGTTTCAATCTCTGACGATCTTATGTGTATGGGAGCCAGCAGATACCAATTGTGCGGAATCACCTTTGAAAAAAGCGCTCACATAGCCCACATAGTGGTGGACAACGTTGGGACAGAATCTTGCCCCCCAGTACGGATTTATTTAATGGACTACTGTTTTGGTTCTGGGCACTACACATATTATCAGAAAGACTTTTTTTACTACTAAAAGCTATATTCTAGCGCTGCTTGTACCAGTTTGGGGCTTTTGGGCTCACTTATTTAATGGTGCTATTTTATGACGAATTGTGTTGATATTAGGCAGCTGCTGTATGGTTGTATTTATATTTTGATGCATTATTATTTTATTTTGTAATTGCAATTTTACTGTGTTTTATTAGATGATTACTGCATACTAAGCGCAGATTTGAGCATTTAGACTTTTGTGTGCTAGTATTTGGGTAGTTTATTGCTCTATTTTGGTAATACATTAAATATGTATTAAAAAATTAATAGATTAGTAAAAATAAACCCTACCATACATACATGCATTCAGTTACACATACAGCATATGTAAATAAACTCCTGTTAAGTAACTTATGTTGGACATCTCCACATACCTTCAAAAAGCTTCCCCTACTAGCCCACTAACCCCTACTAATTTAAAGTGGTTGTAAAGGCACAGTTTTTATTTTTAAAAAATAAGAAACATGATATACTGACCTGCTCTATGCAATGGTTTTGCATAGAGCAGCCTGGATCCTCTCTGCTCTGGTTCAGCGCTGGTGCTTCTGGCCCCTCAGTCGGGTGCCCCCATAGCAAGCAGCTTGCTTTAGGGGCACTCATGCATGCTCACTCCCGAACCAATTTTCAGTTTTCAGCGCTGTCGCTCTTTGAATGACAATTGCGCGGTCGTGCGACGTTGTACCCAAATAAAATTTGCGTCCTTTTTTTCCCACAAATAGAGCATTCTTTTGGTGGTATTTGATCGCCTTTGCGTCATTTCTGATCACCGCTATAAACAAAAAAAGAGCGACAATTTTGAAAAAAAACAATATTTTTTACTTTTTGCTATAATAAATATCCAAAAATAAAAAATAAAAAAACAAATTTATTCATCAGTTTTGGCCAATATTTATTCTTCTACATATTTTTGGTAAAAAAAAATCACAATCGACGTTTATTGATTGGGTTGCGCAAAAGTTATAGCTCCTACAAACTATGGACATTGATTTATGGCGTTTTTATTTTATTTTATTTTTTTACTGGTAATGGCGGCGATCTGCGATTTTTATCGGTACTGCGATATCGGGGCGGACATGTTGGACGTTTTTGACACTTTTTTGGGACCAATGACATTTATACAGCAATCAGAAATTTAAATGTCCACTGATTACTGTATAAATGTCATTGGCAATGAAGGGGTTAACCAGCAGGGGGCAGTGAAGGGGTTAACAATGTTCCCTGGGAGTGTTCTAACTGTGGGGGGGCGGGGCTGGTCGGGACATAACAGATCTAACTGATCTAGTGACAGGGATCAGGAGATCTGTCATGTCCCATTCACAGAACTGGGAACCGCCGTGTTTACTTCGGCGGTTCCCTGTTCCTCCCCTCTGAAAGGAGATCGCGGGTCTCCGGCGGACATCGGGTCCGCCCGACCCGCGGGCACGCTCCCGCAGTGTGCGGCGGCACGTGCGCGCGCCGCTCGCACCTGCGGGAGCGTGCCCTGCACGAGCCAAATGGGAGGACGTCATTTTAGAGCCGCGCTGTAGCCGTCATTCGGCTATGGCGCGGGTGGGAGGTAGTTAAATACGTTGTTTTTATTTTTAACTGGTATGAGAAAATGCATTTGTCTTAATCTAAGCTTACAGTATTCTCATTTAAAGCAGGATTCAGACTGGGAAAAGAAGGGCAATGATCTGTACCAGTCAGGTTCTATTACATGCACATGTACATGCTGACAAGAAAAGAGATCATATTGAGCAAATTGTTGACCGTATTAGTATTTTTCTGCTCCTTCACTATCCAGTCACAGGCTAGGGCCAAGGAGATGACGAAGCTATATTGATTAACTGCAGGGAAGAAAAGTCAGGTCACCAACTTGTTAGGGCTGTTTTAAATCTCAGGACTGATTGAACAGAATCCTTTGGCAATTAAAGCTTTAAATGCCCCCCTCCACATGCACCTGACACATATTCTCAATGTATCTTGCATCTGTATTGCATAGGAATAGTTTCCATGTTCATGACATTTGCATATCTCCGTAAGAGTTGCATGATGCTGCAGAAATGCAAAACACAAATACTGCCATTTATATTTTCCTGCAGTGTCCATAGCAGGTGGACAAGGTAAATATTTCTCATTCGGTATTGTAAACTGTTTTGTAAATGTTTTTTGTATTCATCATTATGGTACCTCTACCACAAGTAGATTAAAATCTTATGTCTTCCTAAGTGCCATATAAGTGAAGGAAATCTCATGAGAATTACATTTTTCCTTTTGTTGGTTTAAAATTACAGACCATTGCCTTCCTGCTGCTTTTCATGCCGTATTTCGGCGTACAGTATTTCCATTTTATGGAGACACATTTTTCAAGTGATTGTTGAAGCCCATTAAACTACTAGAATTGCTCAACGCTTTTAGAAACGAAAACTCATGGGGTTTTACTTCCCATCTTTTTTTGCCTTCAGCACTGAAGAGAAAACAAAGGCTCATGTTTTATGCTTTTTGGTGAATGTTGCAGTTTGATAGTTCTCACTTCTTTGCAGTTGACTTTAACCCTTTGACGGTCGTGCAGAGCCTCTGGGAGCAACAGGGTCTTTCTTTAGAAAATACACTGCTTTTCTTTTCTGGCACTGAACAGGTTTACGTCTGCTCCTAACTGAACATTGGCTGAATGAAACATTATATTGTGTTTAATAATAGAATAATAAGGAGAAGCTAGTACAATTCCGTTCCCAGTTCAAAGAATTGATGTTACTGCTTGGAATGTTGGAATCTGTACACAGCAGTAATAAAATATTTGTTTTCTTTTTCCTTTTTCTGTCTTCGAGCCATTTCAAAACCAATTCTCATTAAGATAAAGGCAGAGATGTAGATTAGAGAAACCCAGCTCACATAATACCAATTTGTTAGACCCTGCTGTGAAATAGATTATTTATTATAATGCTTTCAAACTATTAAGATGTTTCTATCATCTAATAATTTAAATATGAAGTACCTAATCAGACCCCTAATTTGGCCTTTCTACTCTGTGGGCAATCCAATAAAACACATGGATGATATGATTTATAAGAAGATACTCCTTTTTTTAAAATCATGCTAAAAATAAGGGATCATTTTGCTAACTGGATTATGTTTAGCAGCTGCAATTGTGTCAAGTTTGGCAATACAAACCAACAGAAGGCAACCAGATTTCAGTCTCTTGACTACTTCAAAGGTCCATGTTGCATGTTGTCTATCTTTCTCAAGTCCATTAACGTGTATTTAAACTCAAGACAGCAAGCATGTTAAGATTATAGTTACAAAACATCATATAGGGTGGGACTTTTTAGGTGCTGTAAAATCCCTGCTCAGAATAAAGTCAATACAATATTAAAGATAAAAAACACATTTTATTAATATAAAATGATAAAAGACATATTAAAGTTGTATCCCCTTCAAAACAAGTGGTTGTTCCTACACAAAGTCCCAAAATGACATCCCAAAGGTAGAGTTTCCTTCTTGCATGTATTAGCATATATATGACATATAGTAAGGGTAAATCCAGTATCACAGCAGGGAATGATAGCTCTTCCCATCCCAATGCGTTTCACCTGTATTGACTTCTTCAAGGGATTGAGGGGATGTGTATAGTTTGGAATAAAATTTATACAAGAGCAGAACATTTAGCAATCTCAAGAAATATGCATGTGACCCTTCCTGCAATGCCAGTCAGAGGTGCCATGAAGTACGCAGAGACAGATATTCAAGCAAGGCTGGACATAATACCTCCTCCTAGCCACTAACAAAACAACCCCAAAGTACAGAGGAACTGGTGTCAAATAGTGTGGACTTGTTTGGTCAAAGAGCCCAGGATTAATAATGTACTTAATAGGTGTATCTGAAAATCACAGATATCCCAGATGGATTGCCCAAAGAGTTAGAAAAGAGCTGCCATCACGAGGAACAAAGACTGAGGAGCTTCCACACTATCATAGAGGCACTGTGCCTCTGTAAAAATTGTCTGATTTATACAGAAGCACAGCGATTTGTACAAAGGCACAGCACCTCTATGATAGTGTGGAAGCTCCTCAGTCTTTGTTACTCGTGATGGCAGCTCTTTTCTAACTCTTTGGGCAATTAATCTGGGATATCTGTGATTAAATACATTATTAATCCTGGGCTCTTTGACCAAACAAGTCCACACTATCTGACACCTGTTCCTCTGTACTTTGGGGTTGTTTTATTCGTTGCCAGGAGGTGGGACTGTGTCCAGCCTTGCCCGGATATCTGTCTCTGCGTACTTCATGGCACCTCTGATTGGCACTGGAGCAAGGGTCATATGCATCTTTCCTGACATCGCTAAATGTTCTGCTCTTATATAAATTTTGTTCCAAACTGTACACATCACCTGAATCCCCTTGAAAAAGCCAATACAGGTGAAACGTGTCGGGATGGGATGAGTTTTCATTCCGGCTGTAACTGATACTGGATTTACCCTTACTATATGCCATATATATGCTAATACATGCGGGAAGAAAACTCTATCTTTGGGATGTCAGTTTGAGACTTTGTGTAGGAACAACCACCTGTTTTTAAGGGGATACACCTTTAATATGTCTTTTATTATTTTGTATTAATAAAATGTATTTTTTATGTTTAACATTATATTGACTTTAATTCTAAGAGGGGATTTTCCAGCACCTAAAAAGTCCCACCTTACATGATGTTTTGTTTCTAGTCACTTAGGGATGTGGTGCTGCCTTTTTCAGCCATACTCATACCGCTTCCACATGTTAAAATTATAGAACACCTCCCTCTCTCCTAGTTCCTTTATTATGGGAGGATGTTCAGCAGTTCACAGAGGTAACCAAGGTAGAAACCTTGAGAATACACTGTGAAGTGCACAGAACAACAATGGATTTTTGGTAGGATCAATAAGCATTTTTTGTACTTCTTGAACTAATATAACAAAACTCTTTAAATATATATATTTAACAAACTAAAATGTACCAAATAAGAGAAGGTTAGTGTTAGCATTTGCATTCACAGCAATGTTAATGTTTATAAATGTGCCATCACAGCCATGAATGAAAACTGAATTTGTAACATCGCAGAACAAGTCACATAGAGTGTGACGAACAACTGCTAGCTGTGCTAAGATCCTGATAAATAAGAACCTTCACAGTCAATGTGCAGTTATATGGTAAATGTACGCCAAAATGTATACCAATAAATAATTTATCAGTTATGCAAAATAAGATGATGCTGAAATAAACCCTAAGATAATGTGTTTGCTTTACATGATTCTTATTCATGTTTTTATTCTCCTCAACTTTGTTGAAACTGTTTATTGTACAGTGAGAAAAATATGTTTTGAACCACATTACATACCAGGAGAGTCCCAAGCAAATTCTCGGCTGCCAACTGAATCTTATAGACCTTTACAGCCAAACTCCAGACAAAACAGTTAGATCCACTGTTGATGCACACTTTTGATAATTCGTATACTTGTCCTAACATTTGTAGCTCTGTTCATTCAGTCCTGTGAGACAGCCACTCACGTCACACAGTACAGTGATGTCTTGGACAGGCATACAGACTACATTGAAGTTGAGCATTACATTCTGGGCAATGACCATATCAGCATGAGACTGGACAAAGAAGGAACAGTATATTACACTAATAAGCACATCCCTTCAGGCTTCTCTCCTGTAAGCTTATGCATATTTTGACTGATCGCAACAGATCCCTGTTTTTCTCTCTGTCATGATCTTCCATCTCCCAGTCTGAGTGGTATTGTATAGGAGGTTACTGGAGGTTGGTGCAAAGACAGAATTCAGGTACTTATGATAGTCCTCTATCAAAACAAATATAATTATTTTATTGACTATGTAAGAGAACAATTGAATGGTTTATATATTTAAAAGAAGTTCAGCTTGAATGCTTGGACTGTGCACTTGTGTTTGACAACCACACATTTATTGCCGTTTGACTTGTAAATGGCTAGCTGATATTGAAAAAAGTCAACAGTAAGCACATTAAAAAAAAAACATGTGTTAAAAGTGCCCTTTAGTCTGCAGGGTTAAAAAAAAAGGAACATGGTGTCCCTTTTATACTGGCACTGTGGATTAATCTTATTCCCTAATCCAAAATTGTATCCTTCTTTTTGATGTGTTCAAAGTTCAAAAGTTGGGAACTGCTTATTATGTTATGGCACCACAATACCAGATTTGACCAGTTGGTCACATCGCATGTTTTACTTAACTTATCTTAATGCTGCATTCAGACAGCCCTTTAAGTGGGCTTTAATGCCTGGGAGGTGGCGTGGCTTCTATATCATGTGACTGCTCTCACAGTGGTCACATGATCGGGAGCCAGTCCCTGACTCACAATCCATATTTTTTTTGTTTACAAACATTTTATTTGGAGGGTCAGATTACAATCAATATACAATATGTATATACAAAAGTACATGCAGATACAGTATAAGACAAATAATATCATGTACACGAAACATATGCAAAGTATGTTAATACATATGAAATCTGGTTACAATTATATTTGCAGCTGGTATGAAGAAAAAAAAAAAAACGAAGGAGAACGAGACATGGTATAGAACAATAAAGTGTAGCCGCACCAGGCAGAACAATAATCAATTAAGGCATTGTAAAGCGAACCTTGTATGCATTAAAAGAAGGGAATATTCCAGTAATCCCATTTCTTATTATAGATATGCATGATATCATACAAAGTGTGGTGAATATGTTGAGAAAGTTTGATTAATTCCATTCTGGCTAAAACCTGTGACCAGGAGGCAGAGGAAGAATGCTAGTTGTATGCTATTATCCATTGAATGGAGACAAAAAGTGTGTGCAATGCAAGGGGTGGGGATGTCAGGTACTGAAAAAGAGGCGCATTTGTGTGGCCAGAGAAATAGGCCATCCTGCTATTTAAGTGGATTTCGTGGTCGCCCGTTGCTATAGTGGCACAATTATAATCTTTGACCAAATGCTGTCAGTAACTCTCAGTACACAACCTCCTATTACCATAAAGGTATATGTACAGCAGCTGAGCATTAAAGCCTACACTTTTTGGCACTGCATATATGCAGCAGTTGGCAAGAAGTTAAGGAAGAAATCACAAACAGAAAACAGGAGTTTAACTGTTTCATGGGAATCCATATTAGGATTTTGCCTAGTGGTGTGGATTGCTGGGGAGAAGGGCGCCATTTCTAGCTTACATAGCTGATAAAGAATGTCTGCAGTCCTTAAAAATATTCTCTATAGTGCACTTCACTACAGTACAGAGTACACCTGAAGTTCACAAAATAAATCAAACGTTTAATAAACACAGTGGCCTGTCTTGATAGGTATGTGTTGGACAAAGGAAAAATTAGCATCTGCTGGTAGTCATTCATCTGTGAAGGTACATGCTGTAATCACTTGAGGATTAAGCATCACCCCTTTCATTATATTTTCAGTGACCTACAGCAGAGCTTATTAATTCTATTAATTGTGCCTTCATTACATTTATTTTGACCTGTCACAAAGCAGCATATGAACAAAAATTGCCTCGGAAAATCTAAACTCCCTTAACAATAAAAATGCCATCCCATGTACTTTCAGGTAATTTGTGATTGTAACATGTAACATAATTACCGCTACTAATTTACCTAGGGCTTACACCAGTTTA
Source organism: Glandirana rugosa (assembly GCA_018402905.1). NCBI lineage: Eukaryota > Metazoa > Chordata > Amphibia > Anura > Ranidae > Glandirana > Glandirana rugosa. The sequence goes on along the minus strand of BLSH010374329.1, from coordinate 394,702 downwards.
TCATGATTTAGCCGCAAGCCACAGCGTAAAAATCCTTTATCAAAGCAATTGTAATCAAAAAGCATCATAATGATAATATACAAAGCTGACACATGAAATGCCCAACATCTTTATTTTTAAGATATCTTAGTTCCTTTATGAAATGTAATATAACAAAAAAAATGATTTTTCACTTATAGTAACCATTTAGTACCAGGGACTAGATTGGTGGAAAATCCTAAGGGATTGGTCATATAGATGGAAATTTATCAAGGGGTTAGCGGGTTATCTTATATTTTACTATATCATCTAATTTTTTCTTTGTGATTTTGCTTGTATGAAATAAATAATGAATATTCAAAGGTTTAGTTCACCTTTGCTAACTTTTCCAAAAAATCCCCAAGCATTACGTTGTCCTTAGTACATATTAAAGTAGGAGTAAACTCCCATGCATGACTTTTACCTATAACCCTATTGTAAGGCTTACCTATAGGTACAGTAAACCTCTCCTAAACCTGCAACGTTCAGGAGATATTTACTTTTGAAGCAGCCGGTGACGTCACGGGGGCATGCGCTCTGAAGAACGTTCCTTCAGAGTCCTGTGCCATGAATGGCTGTTCTCATGCACATGTGCGGGAGTGATGCAATCGCTAGACATGTGCACTCCCAAAAAAATGTGGGGGTTTTTTGTATCATTAGTTTTTTTTTTTTCGTTTATCGGATCATTCATTATGATTGGCATTCGTTATTTCAATAATTCATAACTTCAGATGCTTTTGAATTCGTATAGATGCAACATTCATTATTTTGGATAATTCGTAACTTCAGATAAATTCATATTCGTTACGTTCACTAACAGACAAATTTGAAAGGAAATTCCAATACCTAGAATTTAATAGTTTATAACTATTATTATATTTTTTTATTATTAATAATAAATAGTAATAATAATTAAACAACTATAATAATGGTTAATAATTTAATTATACACTTCACGCAAATCTCCATGTATAAATGGTGGCCGGGAGAAGTGGATTTACTGGGGTATAGCCTGCAGCTGCCATTTTTTAGAGCCAGCAGTCGGCTATCTGGTGATAATGGCCAATCCGGCTCTGGTGCCGCTCGGCTGTTATCCCAGACAGTGAGAGGGGACATCCCCCTTCTGCCTCTCTTCCCACCGGGAGACCGGAGCATCCATCCTGCGTATATCCCCCCCTATAGAAGCCCTAATCGGCTCCAATCTGGTCTCCTTCATGTATTTCTGGAAGCAATGTCACAACGTCACTTCCGGTTTACTCGGCAGCCATTTTTGGTGATCTGAATACTTTGAAGTGCAAAGGAGGGATTGGGGGTCTTTTAGACCCCGATCCCTCCATAAAGAGTACCTGTCACCACCTATTACTGTCACAAGGAATGTTTACATTCCTTGTGACAGCAATAAAAGTGAAAATATTTTTTTTAAAGGAACATTGCTAAAAAAATAAAATAAAAAAAAACATTTTTTAAAGCACCCCCCTTCCTGCGAGCTCACACAGCAAAGAAAACGCATAGGTAAGCCACGCTCACATATGAAAACGGTGTTCAAATCACACAGGTGAGGTATCGTCAGAGTGTGAGCAATAATTCTTGCAAAAGACTTCCTCTATAACTCTAACCTGATAACCGTTAAAATTTTAAACCGTCGCCTATGGAGATTTTTATGTACCATAATTTGTTGCCATTCCACGAGTGTGCGCAATTTTTAACCATAACATGTTTGGTATCTATTTACTCGGCGTAACATCCTCTTTCACAATATACAAAACAATTGGGCTAACGTTACTGTGTTCTTATTTCTTAATTCAAAAAATGACAAAAAATATTACAATGACCGCCATTTTATTCTCTAGAGTCTTTGCTAAAAAAATATATATAATGTTTGGGGGTTTTATGTAATTTTCTGGTAAAAAATACAGATTTTAACAAGAAGTGTAAAAAAGGGGTCCGGGGCTGAAGTGGTTATAATAGAAAATACAAAAAATTTAATTATCCAAATGTTTTTCGTTCTTTCGGATTTTTGTTTTTATTCTCGGATTTTCGTTCTTTCTGATTTTCTAATTTTCGAATTTTCGTTCTTTTCTTTAGAAAATGTATGTTTGAAAAAAAAAAGCCCAATAGTCTTTCGTTCATTCGGATGCTTCCGAATTAATGAATATGTCGAATTTTGATGAAAATGAATTCGGAATGAAACAAATTGCACATGTCTAGTAATAGTGGCTATGGCCCTCACACAGCCGGAGTCCGTGAACCTGGAAGGAAGACCGGATGAAGTTGGAGGCACTTTCAGTGTTGACAACGCACCGCTGGATGGCTTCGTTCTAGGGTAAGTTTCAAATAATGTACTAGTATGCGATTAATACACACTATGGCTTTACCTTGCAGGATTAAAAAAAAACAGCGGTTTACTACTGCTTTAATATGTTTTGTAAAATAATGCTTACTATTTTAGCTGCTCATTTGATTGCCTTCCACTCTTCATCCTGCAGATGGCAAGACGTACCAAGTGTTGGATGTGTGGCCCCCAGAAAATGAGCACTGGGCTTTATTCCCTACCCATGCATGCGCAGACCGCTCTCTTCCACTCTCACAGAATGCTGCAAGAGAGATTTTGGACTGCAGTTTTGTGTGTGTTACAACTTGCTCAAGGGCATCTTTAGTACTACTTTTAAACATGAAAGGGGTTATATATAAATCATCTGTAAAAATGTGACTCTTTAAACGTACATCTCCTGTTTTAGGCAACCTTACTGTGCATCAAAGCTAATAATTATGTCCCTATTTGTGTTGCTGCTACCTTTTTGCTGAGATTTTGATATAACGCAATAAGAATATCTTTCAACCTCTCAGGGTACGTTACGCTTAACCCCCCCCCCCCCAAAAAAAAACCCTTTCCTTTTATTTGGATGTTTTATGTCAAATTTAACAAGTTCTACCCATAGGAATATAGGGCACTGAATGGAATATAATTGTTGGAAAGTGTTACAGTAGATGAAAACCCTAGTTGAATGACAATTAGGTCAGCTTCACACCTGTGCTGTGCATTGACGCACATGTGTTTCATCGCAATAAAGCAGCCCAAGAAATGACAACTGACCCTAAATGCAACACACAAGTGCTTTGCAGCATGCCACAATGCAGGGAATCTGGTTTGGTATGCTGGGGTGGTATTCAAAATGAATGGCTACCCAGCATTTATCAGTGAATGGTATATTACTGTGCGCATGTGCACGGTATGTTATCGTGTGCTTTGGTAACTTTGCATGCTACCACAAAGTAGTTATAACAACCTTACTTTAATAAAACACTGTGGGTCGAGGGGGCGGAGCCGGCAGCCGGAGCGGATGGACGTGTAAAGACCAAGCTCCGTCTGTCTGGTGGATAAACAGCGTGTCCCAGCGGCTCTCAGCAGCACCCGAACGGCTCATCCATCCCAGTCAAACCTGGAGAACAACATGCGGGGAAAAGAAAAGAGCGAGAAGGCCCGAGAAAAAAAAAGAGCCCGGAAGAGCGAGAAAAGAAAAGGGGCGTACAACAAGAGGTCCAAACTGACCCTACCTACTCG
>BLSH010374329.1:365830-387440 GCA_018402905.1 Glandirana rugosa | reverse complement strand
CAGCTAACAACTCCATCAGCTAATCTTTACCTACATAACTTTCCCCCACTACTCACTACTCTCCAAAATGAACTCAACTCGCTGAGCAAAGTCCAACTTTCCTGGCTAGGAAGGGCAGCCGCCTTCCAAATGCAAATATTCCCTAAAGTGCTTTATTATTTCAGAACCCTCCCTATACCCTTACCCCAGAAATTCTTCTCCGCCATAAACGCATTAATCCGTAAATTCATATGGGGTAAATCCAAACCTAGAATCGCTCTCTCCACCCTGTACCTCCACAGATCCCAAGGTGGCCTAGGGCTGCCAAACATCAAAGCCTATTACCATGCTTCAATTATGGAGCAAACCAGGTACTGGTTCTCATCTCAAGAGGAAAACCTTTGGTCGCCCATTGAGCGAGAAACAGTACCAAACCATGACCCTCCCGCCCTACTAATGGCAGCTGCCATGTCCCACAAAGTGCAAATCCCTGACGCTCCTACAATTCTGGCTACAGTTAATGCATGGACAACCCTATCAAATCTACACTTCCAAGCTGAACAACACACCACAATTAGTCTACCACTAGCTACATATGATTACCTAATCACTGACTTTTCTTCACAACAATGGAAAAAAAAAGGCTACCACTTTAATCTCAGTGATATCCCTACATGCACAGCAATAGACAACCTAAAAATTAACCAAATTAAGCATTATCATGCGTCCAACCCCCACACCAACATCCAGTTACCGGCGAAAATTTGGCACTTTCTTCTTGGTAAACTCCAACCCCTCCCGAAAGGAATCTCTCTGCTATATAGGTATTATAATCAGGCCCCTATATCGAATAAGATAAAAAGCATTCTCAGATGGGAACAGGAACTTAAAATGGAATTTACCCAGACACAATGGCAGGCAGCATTCAAAGCCAATAACAAACTCTCAGCATGTGTGGATCATTGGGACAATGCCCTTGCACTTGTTCAATCCTAAGTCCTCTCCTCTCTGTTGGAGAAACTGTCAGCAAAGGGGTACCACACTCCACACCTTCTGGGAATGTCCAGAATTAAACACCTTTTGGAACATGGTTGGAGAACTGATCTCTGAAATCAACACCCATAGAATGACTTTAACTCCCGAACTAGCACTACTCTCCGTTGGGATTGAACAATTCCCAACACAAACGAGAACCATCATAGCACACACCCTCTTTGCGGCACGAACAGCAATAGCTAGCAAATGGAGGAACTCTGACCCCCCCACTATAACTGAAGTGGTGACTAGAGTGAACTCCCAGGCTCTGATGGAAAAAATGATTGCCTACAAAGCTAACAAGGCCCAGGCCTTCCATCACAAATGGAAGGCATGGACCACCTCTAAACGATCCACTCTTCCCAAGGAAAACACCTCACTCTGACCCCCTATGGTTCTTTTTAGGCCCGCTCAAATCTAAACTAATTTGATGAAATTTTATTTAACAAACACCATCTAACACCCTCTTCTGAACCGGCGAGTTCGCTAATTTGAAAGAGCCTACTGACGTGAACACTCTAAGAGCAAAGTCTTATCAGTATTATCTCTGTTTAACTGAAGTTTTGTGTTACAACCACTGCCGTCTCTTATTTTTATGTTTATGACACCGGTGCCTACGATACGGCATATAAGGAAAAATGACAAGTAGAGGCACTGAACTAGCGAAGGGAGCCTCCCACCCATAAACTTACCTCATCAAATAGGCCTGAAAACGGATCCGCAATCTCCGCCCACAGAATAGCTCCCAAAAAGGGGGGGCGGAGTTTTCCCTGTGAGAGAGGGATAATTAGACTAAACCCAATAGGGTCTATATTGTTTACAACCTTCCTATTGGCAGAGAACTGGGAAGCTCCCTCCGCTGGTGCACATCTCGCTATGAATAACTTCGCAGTCTACTTCTTGTACCTTAAGCTTTACAACATGAAAAAACTGTATTTCTGTATCCTCCCGATTGGGGAGTGTATGTTGTACATGACTGCATTTGCAACTTCAATAAAAACTTATTGTTAAAAATAAAAAAATAAAACACTGTGGGTCTATTTCTAAAACATTTATTGGATGAATGTCACGGCACTCTCTTTAACACTATGATTTCCTTTGATAGTCAGCTTCATCTAGTGGTCAAAATGCAGCATATATTTCTGAAATACCTCAATAAGAAAATGTATCCCCATTTTGGCCACTAGATAGAGCTGACAATTATAGGAAGTTGTGTATTAGAGAACATTTGGGGAAAAATTGTACAGCTTGGATGAATGCTTGTGACATTCAACCAACAAATATTTAACAAAAAGACCACTGTGTGTCAAACACTTTTGCAGATAACCACTTCAGCCCCGGAAGGATAACCCACTTTAGGACCAGAGCACTTTTTGCGATTCGGCACTGCGTCACTTTAATTGACAATTGTGCAGTCGTGTGACGTTGTACCCAAACAAAATTGATGTCCTTTTTTTCCCACAAACAGTGCTTTCTTTTGGTGGTATTTGATCACCTCTGTGTCACTTCTGATCACCGCTATAAACAGACAATTTTGGAAAAAAAACACATTTTTATTTTTTGCTATAATATCCAAAAAAAATGCATAAAAAAAGTATTCATCAGTTTTGGCCTATATACATTCTTCTAAATATTTGTTGTAAAAAAAAAAATTACAATTGGAGTATATTGATTGGTTTGTGCAAAAGTTGCCACGTTTACAAACCATGAGAATTCATTTACAGTGTTTTTACTATTTTTTTTTTTTTTTTTTTTACTTGCAATGTTAACCTATTTGAGCAAGCATGTGAAGAAGCAAGTGACATGTTTACTAGGTTTTAATTGATTGAAGGCTGCTGGTTTCATAATAATTAGAAAATTTAACATGTCAAAGCATATGTGAGATTTTAGTGATTGGGTCAATATACACTTTTTAAGTGCCATTTAAACTTGATAATGCAGACAATCAATGCAGTAGTAAAAAATACAATTAAGCAACAATGAACATTAGCATTATTTACGGTATGATGAAATTGATGATTCAGAGTCTGTGTCTAGGTAAGCTACTATAATGAAAATGAAACCTTTCCACCTTAACCCCCTATGTCCAGGCATAACAATAACTGCAGGGTTCCTTTTTAACCCTTTTGTCGCCAGAGCTGTCTTTACGTTTTTTTGCACACATTTAAAAAAATCATTTTAGGCCTGAAGATTACACAAAACCATACATTATATATTTTCTGAAAGCAGACACCCTATAGAATAAAATAGTGGTAGTACCAATATTTTTATGCCACATGATATCACCGCAAATGTCTAGGAAACACAAAATTCTGTAAAAAAACACACTAACGTGAACCTTAGGGCAACCAAACGCAATAAATTACCCAAATTTTTTGGTAAAATATAAAAGACAAGATTGTGCCAAGTAAATAGACACCTAACATGCCTAACCTTAAATTTTTGTGCGCCCCGTGAAATGGCGTCAAACTTCGGTACCCTATATTTTCTATAGGCAATGCTTCAGAAGACCCCTATAGGTATCAGTTTCATTTTAGGGAGGAGGTCTTATATTACAATTACTGCTCTCCCTCAGGAGCGTGCGGCGATATGTAACATGTGTATTACAATCAATGTTTTCACGCATAGGCGCCCCAACGCATGTGTTTACGTTTGTGCGTGTGTATATGTGGGGGGGCTCCGTTTTTTTGGGGGGGTCTATGTGCTTGGGTGTAACTTTATTTTTTGCAAAAAATTTACCCAACTGCTTCCTGACCAGCCGCCACAGTTTCACTGTGGAAAGGTGGCTTGGCTGCGTAAACTGTTGTCATGGTACATCGACTGTGCATTAGCAATTTGTGTGCGTGCGTGTGCTTGCCCGCGGGTCGGGTGGGCTCGATGTCTCCCGGTGACCCGCAATTGCCTACTACAGAGCCAGAACAGGGATCTGCTGCTGTAAACACAGCAGATCCCTGTTCTGTCAGGGGACATGACACTGATCTACTGTTCCCCATGATCAGGAACAGTTAGATCTGTCATGTCCCTGCCAGGCCAGCCCCCACACAATTAGAACACAGTGAGGGGACACATTTAACTCCTTGACCGCACCATAGTGTTTAACCCCTTCCCTGCCAGTAACATTTATACAGTAATCAGTGGCTATTTTTAGCTCTGATCGCTGTATTGGTCCCAAAAAAGTGTCAAAAGCGTCCGATCTGTCTGCTGTAATGTCGCAGTCCCGATAAAAATCACAGATCACTGGCATTACTACTACAAAAAAAAATAATAATAAAAATGTCAGAAATCTATCCCTTATTTTGTAGACACTATAACTTTTGTGCAAACTAATCAATATACACTTATTGTTTTTTTTTTACCAAAAATATGTAGAAGAATACAAATCGGCCTAAACTGATGAAGAAATTAGTTTTTTCTTTAATTTTTTTGTATATTATAGCAAAAAGTAAAAAAATATTGTTTTTTTTTTTCAAAATTCTCTCCTTTTTTGTTTATAGCGCAGAAAATAAAAACCGTAGAGGTGATCAAATACCACCAAAAGAAAGCTCTGTTTGTGTACAACATTGCATGACAGCGCAATTGTCGGTTAAAGTGCCATATCGCAAAAAGTGCTCTGGTCATGAAAGGGGTAAATCCTTCCGGGGCTGAAGTGGTTAACTTTTTTTTTCATCACATCTTGGACAAAAAGTTATGTTTTTTATTCGACAAGTTCTCTTGATTGAGACATGAGGGGTCTAAAAGACCCCGCATGTCTCCCCTGTGCTTCACGGAATGTGTTGCAATGCAGAATATTTCCCGGCTGAGCTAGCTGGGGACACAGAGAACTTGTCAGAGACGTTGCATTCCAGGTCACTGCAAGAAGGGGAGGAGATGGGATGTGTATCCACTCTTCTCCTTCCCCTATACATGCCGGCACCCACCATGGACATCCCGGGCCCGCCGTTGGACAAGCAGAGCCTGGTAAGCATGGCAGGAGCGTGCACGCTCGGGGGGTGCCGGTACCGGGGGTGTGCGAGAGAGATTGGGCAGCAGTGGCGCCACCTGAACACTCTCACCTGACAGGCAGCTGCAGCCACCAGACTGTGTGTAATACCCCCTGCTGTTAGGTCCATATGACGTACGGACCTGGCGGCGAAAGGGTTAAAGCCATCATCTAACTAAGAAAGCTTCCCAACAGCGGATTTTTATAAGAACTTCACAGCACAATTCTATTTACTAATGTGCTAATAGAGCTGTGCTGGTAAAGCAAGAAGTGTACACTGCACAATATGGGCAGCATATATATCAGAACACACACAGGATCTTTGAACTGATACCTGTTATTGAGGAGAAAAAAAAAACAATAAAGAATATCTGAAGCCTAAAGTACTTTTTTGTTTTTGATAGAATGGGAAATGGTTACAGCTACTGTCCATTTTTTCTGTCTCCACTTGGGAGATTCATCTTCATTTACTGGTCTGTAGACAAAACAGAAAGTGAGCATAAATCTCCTCAAAGTGATAAAAATTCCCTCTTAAATGTCATCAGTATAAGTGTCTCCATTGGAAGATTTTACCTATATTCATATTCTGGGGACAATGGTCATTCAATACAGAGGGTGACTCTTCCAAGCAGGGTCACAAACAGTAATATGACCCGATGGCCATTCCAACTCCTCACCACTAAAAAAAGAAGTTTTGGCCTTAGATACTTTATTGTATAATTACGTAAATAATTGTTCAGGAAATAAGGAACCAGATGAGACAGTTGCTTGAACATAAAACCAATAAACCCATTGACTAAAGCAGAGGGCAGAAGGTGGTACCTCTCTGAAGAGGTTTGTCTTCTGGTCTTTCTGTAATCCCACCAAAATTAAAATGTTAACTTTAGGAGAGGTGAGTCTTTAGGGTGCACTTGAAGAAATGTTTATGTTTTGCTGCCTTGTTAGTCATTCTATATGAGGAATTCTCTCTTGTCCGGAGTCATAGGAGTTTTAGCATGCGGCAGGATGGGTATGCTAGAAGGGATATCACAACACTCTACTAGCCTGGAAACTTGTGGATGGCTTTGTAAGTTGTGAGTATTTTGAATTTAATTTGTTGGGTGAACGGGAGCCAGTGGAGGGATTGACAGAGAGGAGTAGCAGACACAGGGCGATTGGTAAGGTGGATGAGTCTGGCAGCAGCATTTATGATGGAATGAAGGGGGGATAGCCTATGTAGAGGTAGGCCAATGAGAAGGGAGTTGCAGTAGTCAAGGTGAGAGATGACCAGGGAGTGAATTAAGAGCTTTGTTGTGTCATTCGTTAGAAAGGGACTTATTTTTGAGATGTTGCGGAGGTTGAGGTGGCAGGGTTTGGCCAGTGATTGGATGTGGGGCTTAAAGGAGAGTTCAGAGTCCAGGACTATGCCTAGGACCTTGGCATGTGGTGATGGGCTGACAGTTGTGCCATCGATTATGACAGAGAGATCAGGGAAAGGGGCATGGGAAAGGGCACGTGATGGAGAAAAAATTATAAGTTCGGTTTTGGATAGATTGAGTTTGAGGAAGTGGTGTGACATCCACACTGATATATCTGTTAGTAAATTAGTGATACGTAAGGAGATTGAGGGAGTCAGCTGAGGGGTAGAGAGATATATTGGGGTGTCATCAGCAAAGAGATGGTATTGGAAGCTGACCCAGGGAGGAGGTGTAGATTGAAAATAGGAGAAGCCCAAGAAAAGAACCTTGGGGGACCCCAACAGAGAAAGGAAGAGGAAGAAGTAGAGTTGTAAGTAACACTAAAGGTGCGATTGAATAAGTAGGAAGAGAACCAGCGAAGAGTAGAGTCATGGAGACCAATGGCATGGAGTTTTTGGAGAAGGAGCAAGTGGTCAACCCTATCAAAGGCAGCAGAAAGGTCCAAGAGTAGGAGTACAGAATAGTGTGCATTGGTTTTAGTTATTAGTAGATAGTTTGTTAGTTTTAGAAGGAGGATGAAATCCAGACTGAAAGGGATCAAGAAGGCTATTTTCGGCAAGGTGGTTGCTCAGTCGCTTGTAGACCAGACATTCAAGGAGTTTGGATAAAAAGGGGAGCAAGGAGATGGGGCATAGGTTGTTAAGATTGGTTGGGTCCAGTAAAAGCTTGTTAAGTATGGGGCTAACTAGTGCATGTTTTGGAGAGTTTGGGAAGTTTCCAGAAGAGAGGAAGAGATTGAATATGTGGGTTAAAGAGTGTAGAATCGAGTCAGAGGGTGAACGTAGCATTTACGAGGTAGCAGGATCCAGGGGGCAGGTGGTTAGTTTGACATTCGCACGTAGTTTAGCAACCTCGTCTTAAGTGGTGGGGTTGAATGAGGGAAGTAGTGATTATACCTGTGGGCATGAAGTGTAAATTATGGAAAGTATCTGAACAGCAGAGAACTCCTCACAAATTGTTTCACTCTTCTGTTTGAAGTGATTAGCAATCTCCTGGTCAGTGAGTGAAGTAGTGGGTGGAGGCAGATGAGAATGAAGTAGAGAGTTGAAGGTAGAGAAGAGTTTACAGGGACGGGATGATAACTTAACAATAAACGTGATAAAAAAGGTCTGCTTGTCAGTGAGGAGGCTAAAACTTTAATTTTGGAGGGCAGATGTATACTGGTTGAAATCTTTCTGAGACTTAGGGATTGATTTACTAACACTGGAGAGTGCAAAATCTGGTGCAGCTGCACATGGTAGCCAATCAGCTTCTAACCTCAGCTTGTTCAGTCAAGCTTTGACAACAAATCCTGGAAGCTGTTTGGTTTCTTTGCAGAACTGCACCAGATTTTGCACTTTTCAGCTTTAGTAAATCAACCCCTTAGTCTTACGCCACAGGCTCTCAAGAACACGGCTATGTTTTTTCAGACTTCTAGTGTCATCCGTTTGCCAAGGTTGAAGGGGTCGGGCCTGATTCTGTGAGTAATGAGAGGGGCCAGTGTGTCCAGGGAGGCTAAAAGTGAAATGTTGTAGACAGAAGTGGCTAGGTCGGTGCAGGACAGGGGTGCGGTTTTTTCATAGAGGTGGTAAGTAGCAGAGTAGAGAAGAGAAGGGTTGAGACGGTGTAGGTTTCTAAGGGTAGCTATTAGGCAGTTGGAGGGGGAGGAGAGGGAATGAGTGAAACTAATAAGGTAGTGATCAGAGAGAAGGAATGGATAGTTGGAGAGGTTGCACGGAGTGCAAAGGTGGGAGAACACCAGGTCAAGGGTATTGCCTTCAGAGTGAGTAGTAGCATGTATCCATTGCTTTAGGTCAAAGGAGGTTAGACTGAGAAGTTTGGAAGTAGCAGAAATGTTAATAGGGATGTTTAAGTCCCTAAGAATGATTGTGAAGATTTCGGAAGAGAAAAAATAAGGTAGCCAGTCATCAAGAAAGGTTGATAGTGGTCCAGGGGCTATCCTTAGAAAAACTGGTGAAACTGGGGAGAAAAGACAAATGCAGTGTACCTCAAAAGAGGAGAGTGACAGAGAGGGAGGTGGATGAAGTACCTGAAATGTGCTATGTGGGGCTAGAAGGATTCCAACACCCCCTCCCTTGCGTCCACTGGGTCTGGGGGAGTGAGTCCAGAGAAGACCACCATGGGATAGGGCAGTAGAGGACGCAGTGTCGGATTCATTAAGCCATGTTTCGGTAATGGCGAGTAGATTTCATGAGTTAACCATGAACAGATCATGGAGAGAGGTCAGTTTGTTAAAGACAGAGTGGGCATTCCAAAGGTCACAAGAGAAAGGGATTTTGGTTTTGGGAAGAAATTAAATGGGAATTAGATTGTGTGCATTGCGGTTGCAATCAGAGGGTGCAGGGTAATGGGTGCAATGAGTATAGTTAAATGATGGAGGTCCAGGGTTTAAGGATATTTCTCCAGAGACTAGGAGAAGCAGAAGGGTGAGGGAGGTAATGTGGGAGTGTGATTTATATGAAGGGACAAGCTCCAGTGTCCTGGAGTTTTTTTGTGCATGTGGATTTAGCCTAGTACACACAATGAGATTATCGGACAAATGATCGTCCGTTTTTTGGTTCTTTTATTGCACGCTAGTCTCCATATCGAAAATGAAGAGGATACTAAAGTTATGAAAATTCTCATAGGACAGAATTAAAATTAGGAAATTATGTTATATATTGTATCGTATTTGTGTTGTATTTTGAACGAAAACTGTGCTGATTAAATTAAAATGATATGATCTGGTATCGTATGTGAACATTTTCTTCTTTGTCCCTTCAGATAATTTCCGACAAACAGTCGGCTCTCAAAAGCTGTGTACTAACAATCAGATTATTGTATGATCGCTTCGAAAGCTGTACTTTTTGTCCAATTTTCTGATTGTGTGTATTAGGCTTAACACTGTGTTTATAACCACTGTTTAGATATGAGATAGAGTTAGAAAGTAACATTGTTACTTTTATTATTTACTATTTCATTTATACTTCAAAGCAAAGAGATGCACTTTGATCTGCATATGACATTAATTAAAGCAACCTGACAAGTACAAACATTGTTTAAATAAAATTTGTTCTTATTTAACCCCATATTAAATCTTAGTTTACTCTAATGAGCCTTAATTAACTCATATTTAAACTTTCTTTTCATTCTGTTCACTTTTTCAGTGTTGCATTAAAAAGTGCACAATTGGTTAGTAAAGTATTGTATTGTAAAGTTAATTTTGCAAAATATTGTGTGCTCCCTCTTAATGTTCCCAGTTCATTCAGGGTTTTAAAAACCTCTTTCTCATATGAGTGGACATCCCAATCTTGACCTTTGGTATTAACTTACAGTTTCCATCTGCAAAGGTGTATGAGGCTAACTACTAACTGCAATTAAAATAGATTTGTCCCATATAGCTTCTTATGAAATGTCTTGGCTAAGCTGGATAGCAGCCTTTGAAATGCTAGTGCTGCCTAAAATGCTATATTATTTTAAGGCAATTCCTATTTCTCCACCTTCTAGCTTTTTTTATAGAGCTAGATACTAGCCTAAAAAAATATTTGGCAGGGGAAAAAGACTAGAATCTTCTTAAATACTTTAATTAAACACAAATCATTGGGGGGAGTAGTCCTCCCAATACTGCCTTACCAGAGAGCAGCTATTCTGGATCAGATTAAAGCCTGGTTGACCCCAACCCTACTAATCTATGGGTGCATATAGAGAAGGCGGCCCTAGGGGGCAGAGACGTTCAAGCATTTTTACTGGCTCTGGGCCTTCCCTCTTTATATACCAGATTTTCCTGCTATTCAAGTTAACCTTACTGCCTGGGAAGCCCTTCCATGTAAATTTCCATCTTCCAATCAGAGAGTTAAGATTACTACCCCCTTTACTGTTTATAAATATTATCTCCCAGCCAAGTGGCCAATGGGATACCACAAGGCATCCATGCAGTGGAGGATCTCAGTTGCATTTCCTCTTCAGAATGTACTTTCCCCCTAATGCAACTGCTCTCCTTCCATAAAAGGCATCAATATCTGTTGAGAGAGACTCTAATTTATGGAAGTATTTAATCTCCAGAACTCAGATAAAAGGTGTAATTTCTTGGTTCTATTGCTCACTTCAATATGTAGAGGAATCGTCTAAACCTTCCATTATGACAAATTGGGAGAGAGAATTGGACCAACAATTCCCTCTGAAGGATTGGCAAACAGTCATGAACCATAAATAAAAATTGGTATGGCAGATTGGCGCTGCCAGACTCTGTGCAAAAATGCAAACAATACAGTCCTAAATCAATGCTGTGCAACCAAACAAATGAGAGTAATAAATGTGAATACTATAGAATAGTATGAAGTATATGGTACCACTCCTTAAAGGAGTCACGTGCAAATCACATGACCCGGAGGAAACGTGGACTGTGTCATCCACTTATACCGGAGTTCCCCCCCCCCTCCTTCTCTGTCCATATCTGGCCCTGGAGGCCAGCAGGGGGCATTTATTATACATATATTTATATATTATACTAGCCTTGCTGGATTCTCTGGCTCTAGATATACATATAAAGAGTACGCTAGCTGGCTCAGTCTCCTGGAGCACAATATTTACCAATACCTGATACTATATTTAATTTTTTTTTTTTTTGCACATTTGGATTTCTGGATATGTATATTTGCACAATTTCACCTAGGGTGACCTCATACTACCTCATTACCTATGCACCTGTCCGTATGGCATGAAGTTAGAACCTGCACATATTTGCATATTTGCACATTTGAATTTTTTTAATTGTTAATATTACCACCATTTATACATTACTGCATGTTTGCACTTATAATTTGATTTGCACATGACTCCTTTAAGGAGTGGTACCATATACTCCATACTATTCTATAGTATTCACATTTATTACTCTCATTTTTTTTGTTGCACAGCATTGATTTAAGACTGTATTGTTTGCATTTTTGCACAGAGCTTTTTTGCACAGAGTCTGGCAGTGCCAATCTGCCATACCAATTTTTATTTTCAGTCACACACTACTTTGTAGTGTTTCTGGCAGGGCAGCAGCCAATTGAGTATTACCAGAAATAATTTTTCTGATTCCAAATAATTTCTCTGATCTATCCTTTAAGCTCGTCGCGCAGTACTACCACCTTTACTTCTTATAGTCATGAACCATAGTCTTTTACTGTCCCATAGGAATACTTCACACCTTTTCGCTTATCAAAAATATACCCTACCCAATCCCACTGTGCTGGCGTCAATGTGGCTACCCTGGCCATTTGTTCCGTACACTTAAAAGCTTTTGGAATGCAGTATTTACGATTATATCTACAGTAACTGGTATCCTCTTCAGACCCTATCCGCAACTAGCACTACTAGCAGTGGGTATAGATAAATACCCCGCTCAGTACAGAACTATAGTATATCACATCTTGATGGCTTCCCAATTGGTTATAATGAAACAATGGAAATCCACTGTAGCCCAGTGGGCTCAGTCAATGGAATGTGTAATATGTATGACATGTTTCTCTTTCTTGAAAATGGTGTGTTCATCTGTATGTAACCAATGATATATGGTAATATGTTGATCGCGATTGTACTATTCTGCCATGTTATGTTCCACTCTTTCTTAATAAAAATTCAATAAAAATGAATGGATTACTGTATATAAAAGGTGCACAATTGGGAAAAAAATTAATTAATTTTAAATAACTTTTCAATGCTTTGTACCAGAATCACAATTGTCATTTTAAATAGAAAAAGATGATCGAATACAATGTATGTCTTTAAATCTATTGTAACACTATTTTTTTTTAACTAATACTGATTCAACTATAGTTTTTTCCTTTTTTAGTTTTATTATATTTATTGTCCATAGATTGCAAAAAAAAGTGAAACAATATCACCTAAAGAAAGTGTTGTTTGTCCAAAAACAATAGTACCGATAATATAGTGGGGGATTTATCAAAACTGGAGCAGCTGTGCATGGTGTCCAATCCGCTTCTATCTTTGGTTTATTCAGTTAGCCTTGAAAATGAAAGATAGAAGCTGATTTGTTTCCATGCACAACTGCTCCAGATTCTGTCTGCTCCAGCTTTAGTAAACTCCCCTCTATAGGTATTACTTTTTATCTTAAAGCAACAATAAAATTTAAAAAACATATGTCTATTAATTGCAGCTTACCATTTTTTAGATATGATGGTTTCATTAGTTTTCTATTTGTTTTAATTTTTTTACCTTTATTTTTACCTAGTGATTCAGCCAATAGGTCAGCTTCCTTTACCAGACCAAGCGTTCCAGACAAGGTAGCAGTTAGAGAGCTGAGACAAACCATTTAACACTGACAGGATGTTTGCAATGGTCAGCTTTTGTTCATTTGTATAAAACCTTTATCCCAAATGAAAAAAACTGTTTACTATAACTGCTTTTAATGTGTTCACTGGAGTTGAGCTTTAATTTGTTAGTTAAGTCCATCTAAACCTGCTAGGCTAGCACTGCCTTCCCCCAGACTGACAATGCAGCTGTCCAAAAGTGTCTGCTTTACTACTTTATTCAGAATGCAGACACCCTAAGACTAGAAGAGTGTTAATGGCCAGATCACCAGGTAAAATAAAAGGGAAAAAAAAACGAAAAAAAGAAAATTAATGCAACCAGCACATCTAAGAAATGATAACTGCAATATTTTACATTTTTGTTTTTGAGTTTATTATTACCTATTTGAGTGATGACAAAAGAATCACCAAATCAGAAAGCCCATAGCAGAAATGTAAAAATTGAGAACTGAAGTGGTTAAATTCTTTAGTAGAGCAGGGAAAATAGGACTACAGATCTAAATGCAAAATGTTATAATTGTTTAAATAAAAGATAGGTTTGTTATAATTATGCATAATTATGTTATTTTTTGCTTTTGTAAATGCAAAATTAACATTTCTTTTCAGTGCAATCCGACACCCTGCTAGCTTTCTCTTGCTATATCAATAATGTAAATAAACATCCATAATTTATAAAACTTAAGGCGGCGCAGAAAATTGGGTTAGTAAGTTTATGTACATGTTACATTACTGTATCAAAACAAGTGAAGTGATCATCTATCACAGACATAAAATACATGTGTTATGATGAAAAATTGAAAACCTGACTTTTTGTTGCTCGTCACACAATGTTTTCCAGATTTTATTGTACTTTTATTTTATTAAAATAGCTGTATAACTCTCTTAAGAAAGTATATGACTCTAAAATATGGTCATTCTAAAATTCACACTGTAATATGTTTTATAGACAGTTGTGTCAGCAGTAGATTAGACATTTTATAGGAAGGTTTTTGCTTTAACTATTTTTGCTAAAAAGTTCAATGTACAGTATAATCTCTATTATCATTAGCCATAAGAATCAAATCACTTGAACTGATCTTCCTTTATTTTCTACAATATATAACAGCAAAAAAGCAATGAGGTCAGCTAATGAATAAAACAATTACAGGCGGTCCCCTAGTTACAAACATCCAACTTATGAACGATTCTTACTTGCAAATGGAGGGAGACAACAGGAAGTGAGAGGAAATCTCCCCCTAGGAAGGGAAATTCACTCCTGTAAGAGTTATTATGGAAAAAAGGTGTCTCCACGGATGCTTTATCACCAAGGTTTGTTTCCCCAGCAACTCAAAATTTTCAAAATCCAATTATCATTGGGACAGGAAGTGAGGTGAAATCTTCTGAACAGAAACATAGACAGCAAAACAAACATTATAGGGATGACAACCCTTCCCTATGCTATCCAAAAAGCTTAAAAATATTTTTTTTGGCTGAAGCTACACTTAAAAAATTTACCTGTTCTGACTTACAAACAAATTCAACTTAAGAACAAACCTACAGTCCCTATCTTGTTTGTAGCCTATGATTATGATAACATGTTGTAGATTCCTGTAATTTTCGCATTGCCTAATAATGTGACATGTTGCCTGACTTTTTGGCTCGGTTCACACCATTGCGAATTGGATGCGCATTCTCCGCATCCAATTCGCAATAGCAGAAGATTTTGACCGGCTATCTATGGAGCCGGTTCACGTATCTCCAATACGGCTCAAAAGCCATAAAAGCTTAAAGTTTTATTGAAGACGTATACATTTTTATGTACACATGTTTTGTAAGGCAGTGGTGACTCAGTACAAAGAGGATAAGCCAAGAAACAGTAGCAAATATAAAAACATCAAAATAAGATAATGAAACTATACACCGTTGTCCAGGATTTTGTTCCAGGTTGGGAGGGTATTGCAACAAAGTATTGGGTAATTTTTAAAGTAGGTCAAGGAGGCAATGCAAGTGATATCTTTTCAATAAGGCTAGTATGACTGGGTTTAGTAAGCCAGTGGCATAGCTAATGGAGTAAGGAGGTAGAGTCTAGATTGGAGTAGGTGAAACAGGGGGTCCAGTGTTTCTGGAATTTAGGCAGAGACAAGTTTGCTTTGATGAACCTAAGCTCCATCTAGAAATGTTGGTTGAGGATTTGATGAACCAGCTGTGGAGAGGGAGGAGCTATATTGTTCCTGTTACTTGTTATTGAGAGTCAGGCCACAATTAAAATGTGGGTGAGGATAATGCGATATGGGGTCTCCAACGTTTCTATCCCCAGACCATTTTTTACTATTTTATTTTTTTATGGAGTTCCACGATGCCATGCATTGTCGAATCCCCTGTAAACAAAATGAGTGGAATGTGAAATCATAGCACACAGTCAAAGTGCACAGAGGAGACAGAAATGGCCAAAATTCTGAAAAAGAAGGGCCTCTGTCCTTGAGTCCCCTGGAATGCAAGGATCCTGACAGGGGCAAAGTACTCTATGGTCTATCTAAGGTGAAGCTAGGTGGATGGTGCTCCTAAACACCTGGATGGATGGATGGATGGTGCTCCTAAACACCCGAAGATGACACAGGTATTTAAAATAATTTATTAGGCCAAGACTGGCCTAAAAGCAAGTGTACCCATACAATCAATCAATAAGAGAAATGGTTAAACATTTACAGTATTCTGGCTAACAGTAATAAACAGAACTGAACTGCATTTATTCAGCAAAGGTATATAAAGACGGTCCTAATCTTTTATAACCGTCCCAGTTTTATCCCACTGGCCAGTGATTGTAAAAAAAATTGGCCAGCAAATTTAGGGCCCTTGAAGAAAGCACAACAGTTCCCAGCAGACAACAGATTAACTTATACAATGTTTGTCTATTACCAGATCTAAGGTGCCCTCTTCTGGGTCTGTGGACATGTGCTCTTATTCAGTTCAAGGCCTCAGACAGGAATAGAGTTGCTGTGACTTCTCTCTTTCAGTCCTGAGACAGTCCCTCTTTTCCTTCCTTACAAGCAGTGGGAGTGATCTCTAGTACAGTCTGATCACACCAGGTATCCAAATCATATCTCACATCCTCCCAGGGAGAAGGTTCATGGTCTCTAAGGCAAGGTCCTGTGTGATGAGCTGTCTTTGTTTCTCCTAGGCTTCACTTGATTGTCGTATGCTATAGCAGGGTTCCGTTCAGTCAGCAGCCCAGTCTTTTCCCACAATTCTGCTTCTTTCTCTCCCCCTTATGACTCCTCCATTCTCCTCTTTTTCCTCAGCCAGTCACAGTCCTCCAGGTTTGATTCAAACCCAGCCAAAATGGTTGCCCCCTGCACTGGGGACACTCCATAGATGAGCATTGCCAAGTGGTCTCCCTAAAGATGGATGCTGCACTTCTTCATTAATATGCAGCATAACCATTGTGGCGTTATGTGAGGCAAGGTGATTGATGGATGATATATGTCGCCTCACATGCATTAATTTGGAGTGGCCTAAGGTGGAATCTGGTCCAGGTTTTACCAGACACTTTGGCAGGGTTGGTTCCGGACCAGATTTTGTGGTCCACTGGAGTCCACCATCAGGTGGTTTAAATAACCAGGACGAGAGGAAAGTTTTGCTTTGGCCTGGGAATCAGGAGCCATCAGCCTGAGAGAGCTGACATATGGAAGTTTGCTTATGCACTGAGACAAAAAGGGTTGCAGTGTCTGTTTTGTGGGTGTCTGGGAGAAGCCCTACACTGCTCAGTTAGGAAAACTGAAATGTTTAGTTAGTGCCTGGATGGCGAGGATTTATTTTCTGTTTTGTTTATTTTGATTTCTACATGCAACCTTTTAAATAAACCTAGCTACAAGTCAGATTTTAAGGAAACCTGCCATTTGGACTGCCTTTCTCCAGGGAAGGTGACCCCCATTGGTGGATTTGGTGGGCATCTTCCTGAACAAGTATAAAGATGGAGGATGTATCAAAAGCCCTGTTGCAGGCCACTGCAACCCAGCAAGAGAAAAATTGCCAGCAACAGGAAGCAAACCATCAAGAACAGGAGACGAATCACCAGTTTGCAGAGGCCCCGATGGCATTAAAGAAGGGGTCTGCAAGTCCTTTACTGGTGGAACAGAAAATGGTGCATGCCAGCTATTTCCTGCAGAAGATGACACCTGCATATGATGTGGAAGCGTACCTAGCAAATTTTGAAAGAGTCGCTGTTGGAGAAGGATGGCAAAAAGAGCAACGGGCAGGACTGCTAGCGCCTTTTTTGACAGGAGAACCCCAAAAGGCCCATTATGACCTGGAATCAGAGGCTTTCCAGGATTATGAGACACTGAAAGCTGAGATGCTTGCATGCATGGGCGTCACCATTGCAGTCTGGGCTCAACAGGAGTATCGCTGGTCATACAGTACTCACAAGCCACCCCACTCCCAAATGTTTGATTTGATGCACCTCACCTAGAAATGGCTGCAGCCAGAGACGTTGCCGGGCCCCAAGATTGTGGAGCATGTGGTCATGGACCGTTATTTACTTGCGCTCCCTGCCACTTTGAGGAAGTGGGTCAGCCATGGGGAACTTAAGACTGCAAACCAGCTAGTTGACCTGGTGGAGAGATATACAGTGGCCAAGGACTTGTTGAACCCATCCGTGCCCCAGTCCAATGTCTCTAGAGCTGAGAAATCACCTGGAGGATCCAGTAAGACTGTTCCAGGGTTCAAGGGTGTGGGAAGAAATTGAAAATCTGTTGTCACAGATAATGAGACTATGGGCTCAGGACCTGGAGACTGGCCAAATAGGTCAGGAAGGTCTCTGAGGTCGTTTAGAGGACTGGGTACAGAACATATAAAATGTTATCGCTGCCATATGTTGGGTCATATTGCTGCTAACTGTTCCCTAAATGATGAGCCAATGCAATGTCATAATGTTTACTTGAAAAGACGCATGTCTGTTTTTGCACATGTAGAATGTACTGCAATATATCAGGAATGCATGGAAAAGCAAATGTGTGTAATTTCAGTTGATGGAAAGCCAGTCAAAGCTCTGCTAGATTCTGGTAGTGTGGTAACCTTAGTCAAAGGTGGTTGTGTAAATCCCGCAAAGTTACACCCTAGCACTATTGGGGTTATTTGCATAACTAGTGGCACACATGATTACCAGACTGCCGTGGTTGAGAATGATACCCCTTGGGGACATGGTGACACATTCAGTGGCAGTGGTACCCTCACTGCTTCATGAGGTCCTAGAGGGGAGAGATTTTCCACACTTTTGGAGTTTATGGGAAAACAAAAGGAGGACAGAGCTCCCCCTGCTGGGGAAGCACTGGAACTCACTCCAGACCCTTTTGACTGCAAAATTGAAAAGGAAACTGTGGGTGCGTCCAACGGAGGCGTAGGTCCTTTTCCTTTTTCTGTAATGGCTGGGGACCAGTAGGACCTGCAATCCAGCTCCCAGCTGGAGGTTAATGAACAAGAAAAAAGCTCTGAATCTATTAGTGACAGAATGTGGTGCCTGACTTAGAAGTCAGAAAACATTATTTTTGTACGAAACAACTAAAAGACACCACACTCAATAAAGCCAGAAAAAAACATTAAAATGGTAGATGGGGAACTTGTTGAACCTAATATAGGGGTATCTTTTCCCTACATGGCTCTTAAAAATAACTTGCTGTATTAGGTGGTAAAGGAAGGGGAGGAGGAGGTAGAGCAACTGGTGGATCCCAAACCCTATCGCTGGATGATATTAAATTTGGCCCATGGTCATATGATGGGTAGACATCTAGGTATTGAGAAGACCATTGAGAGAATAACCTAGATATTCTTTTAGCCTAGGCTATATGCAGATGTCAAAGACAATTGTGAGTGCCCAGAGTGTCAGTATTCAGTACTATCTCCCCATTTTCGCAGTCCGCTGGTACCATTACCAATCAGTGAAGTGCCTTTTGAAATGATTGCCATGGATCTGGTGGGACCAGTAGTAAAGTCTGCCTGAGGTCATCAGCACATGCTGGTAGTACTGGACTATGCCACGCGATATCATGAAGCCATTCCCTTGCATAATACCTCAGCTAAAACTATTGCCAAAGAGCTTGTCCAGGTAATTAGTTGTGCAGGTATTCCAAAAGAAATATTGACAGATCAAGGCACCCCATTTATGTCCCGAGTCACTAAAGACTCGGGACATAAATGGGGTGTTAAAAAAGGTGGTGGACAAAGATGGGAGAAATGGGGATTTTTTTTGCTGCCATACCTCATGTTTGCCATACGGGAGGTACCTCAGGCATCTACAGGTTTCTCCCATTTTAAACTACTGTATGGGAGATATCTCAGAGGATTGCTAGATGTAGCAAAAGAAACGTGGGAGAGAGCGACCATGCCTTATAGAAGCGTCATTGAGCATATCTCACTGATGCAAGATAGAATCGCTGCTGTCATGTCACTTGTACAGGAACAAATGGAGCAAGCCCAGGAGGCCCAGAGAAGGGTTTATAATTGGGGTGCCAAGACCCGGGTCTTCAGACCTGGTGTTAGAGTGCTGGTACTAGTCCCCACCATTGAGAGTAAATTCCTAGCAAAGTGGCAAGGTCCCTTTTAAAATTATGGAAAGAGTAGGGGAGGTAAACTACAAAGTTTACCAGCCAGGGAAAAAAAAAAACGAACAAATATATCACGTTAATCTCTTGAAACCTTGGAAGGACATAGACTTTATGGCTATGCCAACCCCCCAAAAGGACATGGCCCCCATGACTATGGAAGTACCCATAACTGAAACCTTGTCAGTGGCCCAACAGAAGGACGTTAAAGAACTTGTGAATAAGAATAGAGTCTTTTTCTCTCATCTGCCCGGACTGACCTCAGTTATACAGCATATGTCATAATTACGGAACCAGAAACGTAAAGCCCTATAGAATACAGAAGGCCAGGCGCAAAGCAGTAGCAAATGAAAAGAACATGTTAGAGCTGGATGTGACAGATGTCCCACAGTGACTGGTCCAGTCCCATAGTATTGGTCCCAACACCAGATGGAACAATGAGGTTTTGTAATGATTTCAGAAAGTTAAACAGCGTGTCCAAATTCAATGCGTACCCAATGCTCGGGTTGACAAGCTTGTTGACAGATTGGGTAGTGCACTCCTCACATTTTTGTAAATATTTTATTATATCTTTTCATGTGACAACACTGAAGAAATGACACTTTGAGTGTAAAGCTTGTATAACAGTGTAAATTTGCTGTCCCCTCAAAATAACTCAACACACAGCCATTAATGTCTAAACTGCTGGCAACAAAAGTGAGTACACTTCTAAGTGAAAATGTCCACTTACCCATTTTACCTTCCTGGTGTCATGTGACTCTTTAGTGTTACAAGGTCTCAGGTTTGAATGGGGAGCAGGTGTGTTAAATTTGGTGTTATCGCTCTCACTCTCTCATACTGGTCACTGGAAGTTCAACATGGCACCTCAATGCAAAGAACTCTCTGAGGCTATGAAAGAGAAATTGTTGCTCTACATAAGGCTATAAGAAGATTGTCAAGACCATGAAACTGAGCTGCAGCAAAGTGGACAAGACCATACAGCGGTTTAACAGGACAGGTTCAACTCAGAACAGGCCTTTGCCATGGTCGACCAAAGTTGAGTGCACATGCTCAGCGTCATATCCAGAGGTTGTCTTTGGGAAATAGACGTATGAGTGCTGCCAGCATTGCTGCAGAGGCTAAAGGGGTGGGGGGTCAGCCTGTCAGTGCTCAGACCATATGCTGCACACTGCATCAAATTGGTCTGCATGGTTGTCATCCCAGAAGGAAGCCTCTTCTAAAGATGATGCACAAGAAAGCCAGCAAACAGTTTCCTGAAGACAAGCAGAGTAAGGACATATATTACTGGAACTATGTCCTGTGGTCTGATGGGACCAAGATAAACTTATTTGGATCAGATAGTGTCAAGCGTGGGGCTGCAACCAGGTAAGGAGTACAAAGACAAGTGTGTCTTGCCTACAGTCAAGCCTGGTGGTGGGAGTGTCAAGGTCTGGGGCTGCATGAGTGCTGCAGGCACTGGGGAGCTAGAGTTCATTGAGGGAACCATAAATGCCAACATGTACTGTGACATACTGAAGCAGAGCATGATCCATTCCCTTCCGAGACTAGGCCACAGGGCACTATTCCACCATCATAACGACCCAAAACACACATCCAAGATGACCACTGCCTTGCTAAAGAAGCTGAGGGTAAAGATGATGGACTGGCCAAGCATGTCTCCAGACCTAAACCCTATTGAGCATCTGTGGGGCATCCTCAAATGTAAGGTGGAGGAGCGCAAGGTTTCTAACATCCACCAGATCCGTGATGTCATCATGGAGGAGTGAAAGAGGACTCCAATGGCAACCTGTATAGCTCTGGTGAATTTCAAGCCCAAGAGGGTTAAGGTAGTTAATTTCCTTGAAATGAGGCTGGCGGCACTCCAGGCTTGATGCAATATAAAAATTTATTATGATATCAGAACGATCATCCAAAAAGTGAACATAGGAACTGGATACAAAAATCTGCGTACACCAACTATAATCTTAATTAATTTTTAAAGAACATACATATTTAAACAGACTTACACTAAGAGTAATACCAACACTTCTTCGTGCGATCTGCACACTTTGCGCAATGGAAAAAACATAGGTCAAGGATACAAGTGAAAAACCTACTAGCAAGACTATAGTATTATTTAAAAATATAACGTAGTTCGGACCTCACGGCGGTCGGAGTAAAGTTCCTTTAATTGATGGAATTGGGAGAACCCGAACTTTAAGTGGTCTCGATATGTCCAACGGTAACCTCAGGAGAAAGTGAGGAGGTACTACTGTAGTGCCTAGACCACCTACAATCTTTGGAACGCGA
>BLSH010374329.1:348267-365820 GCA_018402905.1 Glandirana rugosa | reverse complement strand
TCTCATACTGGTCACTGGAAGTTCAACATGGCACCTCAATGCAAAGAACTCTCTGAGGCTATGAAAGAGAAATTGTTGCTCTACATAAGGCTATAAGAAGATTGTCAAGACCATGAAACTGAGCTGCAGCAAAGTGGACAAGACCATACAGCGGTTTAACAGGACAGGTTCAACTCAGAACAGGCCTTTGCCATGGTCGACCAAAGTTGAGTGCACATGCTCAGCGTCATATCCAGAGGTTGTCTTTGGGAAATAGACGTATGAGTGCTGCCAGCATTGCTGCAGAGGCTAAAGGGGTGGGGGGTCAGCCTGTCAGTGCTCAGACCATATGCTGCACACTGCATCAAATTGGTCTGCATGGTTGTCATCCCAGAAGGAAGCCTCTTCTAAAGATGATGCACAAGAAAGCCCGCAAACAGTTTGCTGAAGACAAGAAGACTAAGGACATGGATTACTGGAACCATGTCCTGTGGTCTGATGAGACCAAGATAAGCTTATTTGGTTCAGATGGTGCCAAGCGTGTGTGGCAGCAGCCAGGTGAGGAGTACAAAAACAAGTGTCTCTTGCCTACAGTCAAGCATGGTGGTGACAGTGTCATGGTCTGGGGCTGCATGAGTGCTGCCAGCACTCGGGAGCTACAGTTCATTGAGGGAACCATGAATGCCAACATGTACTGTGACATACTGAAGCAGAGCATGATCTCCTCCCTTCAGAGACTGGGCCGCAGGGCAGTATTCCGACATAACGACCCCAAACACACCTCCAAGACGACTGCTGCCTTGCTAAAGAAGCTGAGGGTAAAGGTCATGGACTGGCCAAGCATGTCTCCAGACCTAAACCCTATTGAGCATATGTGGGGCATCCTCAAATGGAAGATGGAGGAGCACAAGGTCTCTAACATCCACCAGCTCCATGATGTCATAATGGAGGAGTGGGAGAGGACTCTAGTGGCAACCTGTGAAGCTTTGGTGAACTCCATGCTCAAGAGGGTTAAGGCAGTGCTGTAAAATAATGGTGGCCACAAAAAAATATTGACACTTTGGGCCCAATTTGTACATTTTGACTTGGGGTGTACTCACTTTTCTTTCCAGTGGTCTAGACATTAATGGCTGGGTGTTGAGTTATTTTGAGGAGACTGCAAATTTACACTGTTATATAAGCTGTACGCTCGCTACTTTACATTGTAGCAAAGTCTCATGAAAAGATATTATAAAATATTGTGAGGGGTGTACTCAGTTTTGTGAGATACTGTGTATGTATGTATATATATATATATATATATATATATATATATATATATATATATATATTTATTTATTTATTTAAGGGTTTTTAGGAATAATTCTGATAGTGTCAAATCTAATAATCTAATGTCTAGGGATGTGCTGTTCATTTACCCTGTTGTTGGCAATCATTTTTACTACCTGAATATTGCAGTGATACCATTTTTTTTTCCTAAAGCTAATCAAGCCAATCACTTTATATAAGAGGTCCAGACCACTTAATGGCTGAAGTGCTCTGCTCTTATAAGTGATACCTTAATTATGAACATATTAAATATGCTATGCTTTTTAAAATATGTCTCCAATGAGTATAATACTTTTCCATAAAATACACCCGGAGAAACACTTCTGAAAGTACACCTGTCCCGGTAGATAACTATTAAGGCATTGGTGGTCTCCTTTCTACAATGTTAGTTGCATATTCTCTTGTTTAAGTACTTTTGAGTCAACAGCAGAAGAGTTAACAAAGTATAGGATCTCTAAGCAAATTTGAAGTTCAGATATTGGTTTGGTCAGGCTCGCTGCAGACATTTGCATTTATTGCACTCTAGTATTTAAGAGAAGTTTAGACACAGTTTTTTTGCCCTATTTATAATATGGAAGCACATGCATTATAATGGATAAGCAGAGGACAGATGAGCCTGGAGGGAGCTCACCTTCCTTAAAGGCACAGGGGCATACTGGACACCCAGCATATAGCACCATGGCAGCAAAGGTGTCCATTGCATCCCCTCACCTATATGTCAACAGTATAAACAATATTGTTGGGATCCAACCAATGGCCTCTCAGTGCACAGCTGAGAGCCAGAGCCAGCTGTGCCCACCACCACCCCCAGGCTAACACTCCAGTGAAGACTGAAGGAGCAGAGCAGAGAGCGTTGACTGGCTCATCACTTAAAGCAGCCCGAGGACCAATAGATGAACTGTCATGTGATCACTCAGTTCTCAGTCTTATGGCCCGTACACAAGGTGCAACTGTTTGACAGTCATACAACAGAAGTTGGCTGAGCAAACTAGAAAACCTTTGTTGGCCAACAAGCTGTTGTACGACTGTTGACTCGTGTGTATAGAAGTTGGCCCAACAAAAGTTGAAAGTGCAAGCATGCATGCTCGGAATCCAGGAAGTGCTCGGTCGCGTAAACCTGTGTTCCTAATTCACAAATCACATTCACCTGAACTTCCTCGTTATACGCTCGTAACACGTCACTATGGTCGGCTTTGTTGGCCGATTACTTGACTCATGTAAGTACGCTAGACACAACCACCAACAGCCAATTGTTGAACGTGCGGTCGTACAACAGTCGCACCATGTGTACGAGGCATTAGAGCTGATGTTGCAGCATAGAGGCGAGTATAGAATTTATTTTTTTTCAAATAAACCCATACTTCTCCTTTAATGATATTTGAGTGATTCATGTAGAAATAAGGAAGCTTTGCAAAAGATAAGCCAGCTTAAGGTTTAAAAAACGAATTTGAGACCCCCTAACTATATACAGTATCTGTATTCTTAATAATAGAGCATGCCTAAATAATTACAAAATATTTATTGCTTTTCTATTTTTTTCCAGGCTTGTATATTTAGGCAGCTTCTATAATTTAGAATGGATAACAGTGTGAAAATAAGCCTCTTTTTTTCAAGTGCATTAACGTAGTGTACCACCCAAACCTTGAAATCTTTAGTCCGTAGGAAAAATGGCCTGTACATCAAAGCCCTGTGCATGCAGGCAGAATGTCGAGAGACATTTGTCGGTGCAAAAAATACTGGCTGACATTCTGCCTTGTGTATGTCAGTCTGTCTGAGAGAAGCCAGCTGTTTGGACGTGCATGCTGGAAAACCAGAAGCCGACCGACTCCCGATCAGCGTTCTCAGCTAATGGCAGATAGCCAATAGATGATTGGAGTGTTCAGGCGGGGGGGCAGCCCCCTGTCAGAACACAACAGCTCAGTGGGGAAGATCGCTGGACTAACCTTGCATGGTTAGTACAGTGTCTCCGACCAGAGCTGTCAGTTTTTTTTGTGCAACCTGCGGGATTGCACAAAAAAAACTGTAGTGTGTACCCGGCTCTAACTTACAACTGATGGTGGAAATTACAAATAGAGTCGATTATGACAAACATTATTCCCCAACCCCCTCCTTCACATTACATAGAATGGGAGATCTAAATAGGTTATTCAACAAGTAAAAAGCAAAAGCAAGCAGCAATTATGCTATGTGATCAAGGACATTTCCCATTTTGACTGCAAGATGAGAAAATACACTTTAATTACACATCCTTAGGCTCATTTTTAAATTTGTCTGGAGCTTGGTATTATTATTTTTTTCAGTAGGCCATTGTCTGTTCAGTAAAAGTGATCCGTGCAGCCCAATCCCTTTCACGGTGGTGAAAAAGGCCACCCCCCCATGCTTTTTTAGCTGAAATGCTGAATTGGAGGGCAGGAGAGACATAGGAGGCCTAAAAGACCCCTGAAGTCTTCATAAAGTAGACTTGTTATCTTCCCATGCTATCACATAAGGAGCTTGTTAGCCACCTTGTAATATCAATATGGTTAAATTTAAAAAAACATGAAAAAATTATAATAAAGTCAATTAGAAAATAATTAACAGCATTCCTGTCCCTCTGCTCGTACATGTGAATGCAAACATGCACAAAGGTCCCGCATGTGTATGTAAGCAGGAACTGTGCCACATGTGAGGTATTGCCATGAATGTCGGAGTGAAAGCAACAATTCTAGGGCCATAATTCATGGTTAACACTAAACTGATAACTTAGGCTTTTAAAATGTTACCTATTCAAATTTTTAGGTCCCTTTTTTTGCCATTTCACAGACACACAATTTTGAGTCTTGACGTGTTTGGTGTCTACTTACTCGATTCCCAAATTTTGTGTTTGTGTGCATTATAATTTATGTAATTGTATTTTTTAAATAAAACTATGTATTTTATAAACAGCTGTAAAAAATATTGTGCGGCATAAAAAAAATGAAACTGTTACCATTTTTCTACAGAGCCTCTGCTTTCAGAATATATATAACGTTTGGGGGTTATAAGCAATTTTCTAGCAAAAAATGCTAACGTGTGTAAAAAAAACCATAAAAATTGCTCCCAATGCAAAGTGGTTAAATGTGTTGCACCACCTACTAGGTACACTGGCTGCCTGGGATGCAGAGATGTTCCTTGCAGGGGTGTGCAGGGGGCCTGTTGAAATAAATGGCTTGCAGCTGACTGCACTGACCTCCACAAACATCCCAGTGTGAACATTCATGCAGGTCCAATCCATGGATCAGGATCAGGTGAATTGCATTCTGCTCCGTGCACCAGTCCTGCACTAATGGGCACTCTGAGATGTGTGTAAAGATCAGTGCAGTCAGCTGCCCGTCATTGATTTCAACAGGCCGTCTGCATGCCTTCACACATCATTTTTTCTCCCCTTTATCACTAAAACCACTGCCAGGGGGGAGGGAAATCCCACACACAGCACAGCAACATGGGAGAAGAGAGCAGGCACAAAGCACAGCCCACTCTGCAGCCACGCAGTAGCAAGGGGGAAGTCCAAAGACTCCTCTAGGTGGCAGAGCACCCAGCTACATTTTCTTAGCACTTTACCAAGTCTTGTATTATACATTTGTTCTGTGCAGATGCTGGCAAAAAAAAAAACAAATGTTGTTAGTCTATTTTTGGTGCTGGTTAAATGTTTTCTGATTTAAAATGGAAAAACCCGCATTTTATGAGTGTACATTTACTTTTCCTTTGTGAATTGCTATACGATTTTTTTTTCACAATATCATTTACATTGAAAAGTTTTGAAAGTATACAGGCATACACAAAATATGTATAATGTAGAAAAAATATAAAGAATTACATTTTGATATTAGTGGGTGATCATGAGCAAAAGTTAACATACATTTTCCAAAGTATTTCTGGAGGAAGTCTGGGCATAAGAAGTATATAAAACAAATAATAATAAGAGTAGAATATGGGGATAATTGTAGGGAAGATTAGGATGTAATGATAACATCAATGTCATTAATAAATGTAATAAATGTGGTAAGTTATGCAGAAAGAAAATTAGGTTAGAATGTAATGAAGCCTTGCTGAAGATTGTAGACGCAGAATGAGATGGGCAGGAGTATCATTTCACATACCCATAATAATTATTATTCTAATCAGTGGAAAATCTGAATGAGACTCAGGTGTTCCAGATTTCATGATAATGGTCTAAACGGTCATATAATATGGCCGTAGTCTCTTCCATAGCATGAAAATTATTGATCTCTGAAAGCCAATCTTTAATAAAAGGGGTATATGTGGTTTTCCAAGATCTGGGGATCAGGATTTTTGCTGCATTAAGCAAGCGCCTAACCAAAGAGCTTTTGTAGCGTTGTATGGGTTGTGTAGAGGTGCTAAGAAAACCGAAAGCTGAATCAAGTTCAGTGTCTGTTCCTGTGATCTTCCTTGTCAGTTTGCATATATTTTTCCATAGGTCAGAGATCAGAGGGCATTGCCATCAAATGCGTAACATTGACCCTATGTCATTATTGCATCTCCTGCAGGAGTTTGTTGTTTGTGGATTCCAAGAGTGTAGCTTATCAGGAGTGGTGCACCACTGAGCAAGAATCTTGTATGAAGTTTCTTGAAGTTTGGTGCTGATGGAGCACTTGTGAGCTAATATACTGGCTTTTTCCCACTGGGAATCTGTGAAGATCCTATCTAAGGCCTTTTCTCACCTGAATTTGAAGTTAAGGCTATGTTTGTTAATGTAGGTTTGAAGCCAAGAGTATGCTAATGAAGTTGTTTTCTTTACCTTCGTGGCATTCATACAAATGGATTCTAGCTGCGTGGGCGCCTTAGAGAACGTGTGTTCGAATTTGTGTTTGCTCAGAAAGCTGTAAATATGTCCACTGGGGAAGAGCCTGTTTGTTGCACATGATTTGTAACCTTTCTCTGGATTTTACCAAGCCTGCCTGCCTGCATGCAGTGTGAGGCTAGTAGGGGGATCCAATAATAGTGGTGGGAATCCCTTTGTTTTGCAAACATAGGCTGAATTCTGGGTTGTCTGCAATACAGGGCCAGGGTTTGAAGCTAAATCGTAGTCGAGAGAATTAAATGTAAAATTTGTAAGGTGGTGCCTATGAAGGGATGTTGTTTCATAGACAATGGGTATAAGCATTTTTGAATGCATGGTAAGAAGGGGGATGTTGTGTTTTCAATTGCAATCCAGTCCTTATTTTGGGTGTAACAGTGCCAGTCTACGATCCATGTGATGTGGGTGGTAATAATGATGAGGGCATGATCAGATAAGGATTGGAACCCCTTTTGGTTTCTGTCAGTAAAGCAAGATCTCTTTTCTGTTACAAAGATGTAATCTACTCCAATATTTATTATGTGGTATCGAGTAGAATGTGAAATCTTTCTCTGAAGGATTTAGAAGACTCCAAGAATCCATTAACATCAGAGAGCTTAACATGGATTTAAAGTGCTTAAGTGTTTTATATGCAATTGATGTTTGACCATTACAGGTGTCTTGAAGTGAATTGAGTGGGATATTAAAGTCTCCACCAAGTATCACCATTGCCCCTGAAAACCACTTCAGCTCATCCATAACCCTGGCAGAAAGAAATGTGTGCTTTATTGGGGAAATACACACTTGCAAGAGTTGTTGGTTGTCTGTTCAAGGACCCCTTTAGGAAAATGTATCTACCCTCCAGGTCGGCAAGCTGATCTGTGACACGAGAAATTAAATTTTTTCTTAGGAGTATTGCAACACCTTTTGTCTTGACCAGAGAGTTAGAGGCGTGGAATACCTTTGTGAAATAGTTATTAATCAGTTTTGGAACTTTATCCGCTTTAAAATGGGTTTTCTGTAGGAACACTATTTTGGGTTTAGATTTGGAGAGTTCCCTTAATAAGGAGGACATTTTTTTCAGGTATGTTACCCACTTCAGAGTAGGTCATGATTAAAAAAAAAGGTAAGGTGAGAGAATAGAAGTGGGAAATATCGTATTTAGAAGTTTATAGTGAGCGTTATAGCAACAATATCTATATAAGTATAGATAGTAGTCTAGTACTAATGGCAGGATAATGTATCTGTAGACAGGTTAATGAATTAACAAGAGTTCATTTTATCCCCTAGAGTTAGTGATCTACAGAGTTTGTGGAGTAGTGGGAGATTTGCGATTCACAGTGCTATTTTAACAGAGATTATCCGTATATAGTCTTACAACAACTATTATCAAATGGAAAAAATTGAACACTAGATATTGTCAGAACTATTAAGGGTGTAACCATAGCTCCATGGCAATTAAAATAACAAAATGAAAATACTTTTCACCCAGGGGATCACAATAGCTATATTTCTGCATTTATGATAACAGAATAATGTGTTCTCTATAAAACCAAATCATCAGAGCAAACTTAACTTTAGTATCATATAAAGATCAGAGTCCATCATAGCTGTCTGGAAATCTGTAAACACCATACAAGGGAGAAAGGGGAAGGTTTAAGTAACAGAAAAAAACATTTGGGTTATATGAGAAAGAAGTACCACAAAATGGTATTGAGTTTTGTCACAAGACTGCTCAGCTGTAAATGTCCTTAGGATAGATTGGTATCAATGCATCTTTTCCAGGATATAAACTCATGTGGTTGATGAAAAAAAGAAAGTTAGATGCTCTCTTGATCTGAGAAGCTTCGCAGTACGGTACTAAGCTTTGTCCCAAGACCGCTCTGCAGGGAAAAGCCATTAGGATAGGTGGGTGTTGATGCATCTTTCCCAGTATATAAACATAAGTGGTGTATGAAGATAGACTATGGAATGGTCTCTTGTTCAGAGGAGGTCTGGCATATGTATGCAGATAAGAAGACTATATTGTTCTCTTATGCAAACTGAAAGCCTGTGTTAATAAGGATTATGCTTGGATAACTGTATTTCTTTAATGAGTCATTGTACAGGCTAAAAATCCTAAATTGACTGTATATAAAGATACATATTGATGATTTGGGCTGAGTGGGTCCCGTTTATGGCAAAGCTGAGGTTATGCAAAAGGTCAAGGACAGAACTTGTTACCTTGTGGTAGTTTGAAGATGATTGTAGAACAGTGATATGGCTTCTCCCGGCTAATTTAGACTTTTCTCACACAGTTTGAAGATGGTCCACATCCACCTCCATTTTTGATTTTTTTATGTGATTTTTGTTTAAAAATGCTTTTAAGTTATTTCCCTGTCCCCATTTCTTTGTAGGGCACTTGTCTGACCCTTACCCCCATTTTCCTTCCTTTTGCAGACCTCTAGGACTTTCCAGGACTTTTTTACAGCAATTTTCAGAACTTTTAGTAAAATTACCAGAACCCCGGACCCGAACACCCAAAAGTTCGGTACGGACCCGAACTTTACAGTTCGGGTTCGCTCAACTCTAATAGTGACTTGTAAGACAGAGTCTGCTACTATGACTGTAGAAGGGTCCATGGCCAAAGGGTTCATGGCCAAAAAGTAAGGCTCAAACTGCCAAGTCAGGTGAAGTTTCAGGTATTGTTCTTTGATCTAGATGATCTTGATCTCTGGGTGGCAGTAAGATGACCTTGGCTGGTATATTTATGGTATTTACCTCTTCTGTGTTTAGTGTTTGTTGGAGAGACGGCTGGTGACATTAGTGTTCCATTCGAATGTAGCGGTAGCTTGAAATCCTGATACCATTCAGGCAAATCAACTTGTGGAAAACCTAGGTTTTCACAGCAATCATGAATCTCATGTGGCAGCCTCAGGTGGTGGTGTTTGCCGTTTGAAGTTATTTGGAGGGCAAAGGGGAATTTACATTTATAGTATAGGCCATTTTCCCTCAAAGTCTCCAGCAGAGAGCACAGTTCTCTCCTGTTGTTTAATGTAACGGGGGAGAGAGCAATGAGATAATTTTGTCTGGCTTTATTCAGAATTTCCCATTTTAGGGTAAAACTAGAGAGACCCCAAATTACATCTCTGGGGGGTGCATAATCTGGGCCTTTAGGTCTCAGAGCTCTGTGAGCCCTTTCAAAGTCAATTTGAGTGTCAGTGTCCCTTTCCAGCACATTATTAAAGATTTTTCGTAATGCTGGTTTAATTTGATCTTGTGTTTATATTCTCAGGGATTCTCCTGACCCAACATTGTTCCTCCTTCCCCTGTTGTCCAGATCCTCTAGATGTCTTTTCATGTTGATGAAGAGATTGATTCCAGCCTAATGATGGCTTTGTCTCTCTTTTTGCCTGCTCTTTCCTGTGAGGTCAGTAGCTCAGAAAGGTTTCTAAGATCTGTTTTTAGATCTGTTATGGCTGAAGTCAATGATATCAGCAGTGATCTCCATCATGTTTGCAAATGTCAGAGGTAAGTCAGCATGTATAGGGTCTTTTACCCATTCCTCTGAAGCTGCTATAGACCCCTCATTGCTGTCCTCCTTGTAGCGGGACAACGCCAAATTGCCAGCCAGGTAGCTGCTCCGAGTAGCTGAGCAGGGTTTAAATATATCAGGTATATGATGGCTGGAGTCGCTCTGTTGATTCTGTCTATTTCCATGTAAAAAGGACTGTTTTTTCTGACCCTGGAGCCTTGGAGAACCTGGAGCTCTCTTAGAATGCTGTCATCCGCTTTGCGTGTCAAATCACACCCCCCTTTTTTTTTTATATAAACAGATTTTGGTCTCTGCTTTGTTCTCTTGCCCTGGTATTTCACTCATTGAAGATAGGAATACCGCGCTACCTGTAAATGTATGCTACAGCTGCCAGCATGACAATCAACCAAATTGGAAAATAGTATTACAAACAGAAAATGCAGCGCTTGTGTTATGAGTAGTGTTGAGCGAACCCGGACTGTAACGTTTGGGTCCGTACCAAACTTTGGGGTGTCCGAGACCTGGACCCGAACACGGACATTTCAAAAAACATTCGGGTTCTGGGTTCTGGTAGTTGATCACTCATGTTGAATAGCTGCAGGGCAGCCAATCAACAAGCGTTTCACTGGTTTGCCCTTAGAAGCCATCACAGCCATGCTGTCAGGATTGCGCTTACTTACTGGTGTCGTGCTGCTCTGGGCTGTTTGCTGCAGCTCCAGTGGCCACCAGCAGGTGTCTCCCCAGAGCCAGCAAGCTGTAACAATCAGCCACACCTGGGTTCAGCCATTAATGGCTATTTAAGACTGTTCCTCCCTTTCCCCAGTGCGTCACGATTCAGTTCGCCTTCCTGCTGCTAGAGATCCTGCTTTGCCTGTTTCTCTCCACCTTGCTTCTTGTCCCTTGCCTTGTATCCTCCTTGCTTCCCCGTATACCCTGTACCCTTGTCCAGTATTAGCTTTAGTCTGCAGTGTAGGTGTTAGTGTTTTTGTCAGGTTTTAGGTTTTGTTTGCTGGGGTTTGTTTATGTTCACTGTTTGCTCTGTTTGTTTATTACTGTGCACTGTAAATAAATCTCACCTTTTTAAGTTATATACTTGTTTGCTCTCAGTTTCCTTGTGTAGCTACGTGTCTGGTCTGCCAAGCTGCTGAATCCTGACATAACATAATATCATTCACTACAATAAATAATAGTAAAAAGCAGTGCTAAATAAATCAACAATAATCTTGTGCAAATAAATTGAAATCTAGTGCAAATGCTGCAAACAAAAAAAAAGTGTGCAAATATTGCAAAAAAAGTGCCAGTGCAAAATTACTAGTGCAAAACTAGTGCCAATACAAAAAATATTGGTGTCCATATAATGTCCTTTTCCAAGTGTGCAGCATCAATACTTCAAACTGTTTCCATCGCCATTGTTCACCTCATGCAAGTGACCACACTGGGGGCTTACCAGATATCTGGAATTAAACAGCCTGTTCAACAGAGAGATCTCAGCCAAATCTCCCTTAATAAGGTCCGCACCACAAGAAACAATAGATCTCCAATATGGCAGTCATAGGAAACAAAAAAGAATCCTCATAGTGTATCACTTAAAAACAGGTCATTTATTTCAAAAGATAAAGTTGTGCTTACATCAGAACATAGTGACAATCGCAGGATTGAAAAAGAGACATCTACCAGTCAGCCATTCCTCGCTCCTCTCCTCCTACTAATGAGCGTCCTAGCCGCTGGTGTGTCTGCTCGCTTCGGGTCGCCGCGTGGCCACGCCTCTGACGCATTTCGTCACTTCCGACTTGATCACAGTGCTCTGTGTCCTGAATCCTGACATAATCGTGACAACCCACCAATGACCAGATCTGACACACTTGGGAACTTGGAGCCAGTTGCTTGAAATTTTTGCCTACCTCTGTCAAGATGCTAAGAGTGAAGGTTATTTGTCATGTGGAGCTTGCAGTAGGGGACAAAGATTTGTGTCGTTCACTTTGGCAGGATCTCACTGAGGAGGAGGTGTTGGGAAGCATATTGACAGTGCATGCTTTAGCTGTTGAGGGCAGATTCTCCCTTAGTAACGTACAACCCCTGATCCAGGTCTGTTCTGAGTTACTATTGCAGTGCATCTCTCAGGGCCATGATGTTTTCACTCCCCCATTTACTATGTACCAGGCAGGATTTTTGGGATGGTTGCTGAAACATTGTGCAGGGTCTTTTTTCCAGCAGTATTCTGCCTATTCACAACAGGTGTTGTTGGATTGCATAGCTGCTGTGCACACGTTAATTGAGAAAAGTGAGCAAGGGAAAGACAAACTGACTTTAGTTCAACCTCTGTTACAAGCTTGGTCAGAGATCATATCACCAGTGCTAGAGGAGTCACACAAAGTCAGATCTGCTGCTAAAAATCAAGTAACCCTTCCTCTGTTACCCCTAGCAATCACAGCTGCCACTGAGTATTCCTTCCTGCTACCAGTAACCACACTTCCTCTATAAGCAATCCATTGAATTCTCCCCCGCAGTACTGTTACCCATAGCAACCTATCAAGCTTCTTCATGTACTTTTGCTACTCCTCTTAATATGTTTCCCAGTACTGTTGCTACCTTTCCCTCAGCAGCACACTCTGGTCAGCACAATGCAACTACTTACAGGTCTCCGGTAGCTAGGCCAAAAAAGCAACAAAACTTTTCTTCTGCTCCTACCCTTCTGCCACTGTCCATGTTGCCCGCTGATCCAGTTTCCGCTCTCCAGTCCTCCTCCATGCTGCTGACTGCTGTTGAAGATATCCAGTCCTCCTCCATGTTGCTGACTGCTGTTGATGATATTCAGTCCTCCTTCATGCTGCTGACTGCTGCTGATGAAATCCATTCCTCCTCCATGCTGCTGACTGCTGTTGATGAGATCCAGTCATCCTCCATGCTGCTGACTGCTGCCAATGAGATCCAGTCATCCTCCATGCTGCTGACTGTTACCAATGAGATCCAGTCCTCCTCCATGCTGATGACTGCTGCTGATGAGATCCAGTCCTCCTCCATGCTGACGACTGCTGCTGATGAGATCCAGTCCTCCCCCATGCTGCCACCTACCAATGGTATCCATGCCTCCTCCATGTTGCCACCTGCCAAGGGTGTCCATGCCTCCTCCATGTTGCCGTCTGCCGACAGTGCCCATGCCTCCTCCATGCGGTCACCTGTTGTAAAGCCTTCCACAGGTGATATGCAGCCTACCACCCAGCTGGACTATGCTGATTCCTGGGCTGTCGCCCCTCTGGACTATGCTGATTCCTGGGCTGTCGCTCCTCTGGACTATGCTGATTCTTGGGCTGTCACCCCTCTGGATTATGCTGGTTCCTGCGCTGCTGCACCTCTGGACTATGCTGATTCCCAGGCTGCCACCCCTCTGGACTATGCTGATTCCCAGGCTGCCGCCCCTCTGGACTATGCAGATTCCCGGGCTGCCACCCTCTGGACTATGCTGATTCCCAGGCTGCCACCCCTCTGGACTATGCTGATTCCCAAGCTGCCGCCCCTCTGGACTATGCTGATTCCCGGGCTGCCGCCCCTCTGGACTATGCTGGTTCCCGGGCTGCCGCCCCTCTGGACTATGCTGATTCCCAGGCTGCCGCCCCTCTGGACTATGCTGATTCCCGGGCTGCCGCCCCTCTGGACTATGCTGATTCCCAGGCTGTTACCCCTCTGGACTATGCTGATTCCCGGGCTGTCGCCCCTCTGGACTATGCTGATTCTTGGGCTGTCACCCCTCTGGACTATGCTGATTCCCAGGCTGCCGCCCCTCTGGACTCTGCTGATTCCCGGGCTGCCGCCCCTCTGGACTCTGCTGATTCCCAGGCTGCCGTCCCTCTAGACTCTGCTGATTCCCAGGCTGCTGCCCCTCTGGACTCTGCTGATTCCCAGGCTGCCGCCCCTCTGGACTATGCTGATTCCCGGGCTGTCGTCCCTCTGGACTATGCCAATTCACTACTTGCTGTCAAGTTGGACTCTGTTGTCCCACCTGCTGAGGTGTCTGAGGCTTCTGCAGTTCCGCTGTCATATGGGTTTTCTGTGTGGGTTAAGATCCCTCCTGCTATCCGCTCCAAGTTATTTTTGCAGCTAACTAATGCTGCTTTGCCAAGGCCAGGAGGTCCTGATATCTGAACATGAGAACTATCTCTGATGTTACAGCCCCAGTAGTAGAGGTCGTATGGGAAAGGGTAGAGTTCCATATGAACCTTGTCCTGACCCAGAGGTCATCTCTGCGATCTCTAGCGCATTTGGGGACCCGAGTGGGGTAACCAATGCCCTGGGTATACCTGAGTGTCTAGTAAAACACAGAGCAGTCTCTAGAAACAGAGAAATAGGCTGTCCAGGTGCTATGGGACACCCTGGCATCAGGATGCCTGCACAGGCCAGGGACTCTGGCATTAAACATTCAGGTAGCTTTCAGTGTCCCAGCATTGGGACACAGGCTGCTTGTAAGAACAAGCCTTCGGTGTTGCGCCTCCTTAGGGATCTAACCAACAGGAAACCCAGCCAGTTTTGGGACCCCGGCAGCGGGGTTTGCACAAAGCCTTCAGACACTGGCAGTAGGGTACTCAGTCGGCTTGCAGACCCTGGTGGGGGGGTCCTATGGAGCGTCCGGAGGCCGCTCCTTAAGGGGGGGACTCTGTCAGGATTGCGCTTACCTACTGGTGGCGCTGTGCTGCTCTGGGCTGTTTGCTGCAGCTCCAGTGGCCACCAGCAGGTGTCTCCATAGAGCAAGCAAGCTGTAACAATCAGGGTTCAGCCATTAATGGCTATTTAAGACTGTTCCTCCCTTTCCCCAGTGCGTCACGATTCAGTTCGCCTTCCTGCTGCTAGAGATCCTGCTTTGCCTGCTTCTCTCCACCTTGCTTCTCGTCCCTTGCCTTGTATCCTCCTTGCTTCCCCGTATACCCTGTACCCTTGTCCAGTATTAGCTTTAGTCTGCAGTGTAGGTGTTAGTGTTTTTGTCAGGTTTTAGGTTTTGTTTGATGGGGTTTGTTTATGTTCACTGTTTGCTCTGTTTGTTTATTACTGTGCACTGTAAATAAATCTCACCTTTTTAAGTTTTGTATTTGTTTGCTCTCAGTTTCCTGGTGTAGCTACGTGTCTGGTCTGCCAAGCTGCTGAATCCTGACACATGCCTACTAATGGCATGGCTGTGATTGGCCAGTGCATCATGTGACCCAGCCTCTATATAAGCTGGAGTCACTTGATGCTGCAGTCACATGCTCTCTGAGACTCTGAATAGTATAGGGAGAGGAAGCTGCCAGTGTTTTTGTGAGGGACAGATTGCAGACATTTTAACATCTGATCCTGCATCCTGAGATTACTACTACTGTTGCTCTGAGGGACAGATTGCAGATCAAACTCTGCATAACACAACGATCGCTACGATCGTACACAACGATCAGATTGTGGTAGTAATTTGGGATTTCACATACTGCTGCCCTGAGTGACAGATTGCAGATCAAACCCTGCCTAACACAACGATCCTTACGATCGTACACAACGATCGGATTATGGGATCGTACACAACGATCAGATTGTGGGAGTAATTTGAGATTTCACATACTGCTGCTTTGAGTGACAGATTGCAGATCAAACCCTGCATTACACAACGATCTGACTGCACTAGGTAGAGGCTTCTGGAACAGATTATTGTTCAAAAATCTTTGCCTACTCCTATAGGGGCAGGTTCCAGCTGTTGCTATACGTGACACATTATTGTTCAAAACTCATCTCCTAGTTCTAAAGGGAGAGCTTCCAGCTGTTGCTGTAAGGGACAGATTATTGTTCAAAAATCATTGCCTACTCCTATAGGGCCAGGTTACAGCTGTTGTTGTAAGTGACAGATTATTTATTGTTCAAAAATCATCTCCTAGTTCTAAAGGGAGAGCTTCCAGCTGTTGCTGTAAGTGACACATTATTGTTCAAAAACCATCTACAAGTTCTAAAGGGAGAGGTTCTAGCTGTTACTGTAAGTGACACATTATTGTTCAAAAATCACCTCCTAGTTCTAAAGGGAGAGCTTCCAGCTGTTGGTGTGAGCGGTGCATTTCTTGCACCAAAATAAAAAGTCTGGCTACGTTGGTGTTTTAAAAAAAAAGGTATTAATTGGAATTAATGAATACTTACATAGGGCTACATAATACATTTGCGGGCACAATGAGGAGAGCAAAAAAGGGACATGGTCATGGTGCTGCTGGTGATGCTGGTGCTGCTGGTGTTGGTGGTGTTGGCGAACCTCCTGTTGGAAGGAGAGGACGTGGTCGAGGTGTGCCAGCTACACGCACAAGGGAAACACCTTTCTCAGGTAGCCAACAGAACCTTCACCGGTATATGGTAGGTGAGGCCAGAACAAGTACAGGCGATAGTAGATTGGGTGGCTGACAATGCCTCCAGTTCCTTCACATTGTCTCCCTCCCGGTCCCTTGAAGAAAGCTCAGAGTTGGCACCTGAACCCCATGGCCATCTGTCTTTTTCACCTCAGCCCCCTGTAAATTAGCCAAGCAGTCTGAGCCCCAAGTCCTGCAAGAGACTCTTATGCTTTTTGATGACTCTCCTGGTGTGCTTTCAGTGGGCCATCCATATAGCGCTGCCCCAGAAGTGGAAGACATTGAGTGCACCGATGCCCAACCACTTCTGTTGCAGGATGAGAACATGGAAACACCAGCGCAGCACATCTGTGATGATGATGAAACACAGGTGCAAACTGCTGCAGCTTGCCTCAGTGTGCAGACTGACAAAGAGGGCAGTGGTGAAGGGTGGGTGGAAGATGATGTGGAGGATGATGAGGTCCTAGACCCCACATGGAATGAGGGTCATGCGAGTGACGTGTGCAGTTTGGAGGAAGAGGTGGTGGTCACACAGAGGCACCAGCACAGCAAAAGAGGAAGCAGGTTGCAAAAGCGGAGCGAGCGTCCCCTAGACAGTAGGCCTGCTACTACCCACCGCACCCAGGGACTTAGCACACCAAAGGCGTTCCCCCGCGTGGCAGTTCTTCAATGTGCTGACGACAAGACATGAGTGGTTTGCAAGCTGTGCAATGATAGCCTGAGCCGGGGCATAAATGTTCCCAACCTAAGCACAACCCCCATGACCAGGCATCTAAATTCAAGGCACAAGCTGCATTGGAATAATTACCTCAAAATCCAAGAAAGGTCTCGGTCTCCTCCTGCTTCCTCTTCTGCTGCTGCCTCGGCCTCTTCCTCCACCTCTACAGTGACAGTGTCACCTGCCACCCAGCAAACAGACGATATGACAGCAACACCACCATGTCCAGCACTGTCCCCAAGCATTTCCACATGGTCCCATGGAAGCTTACAGCTGTCCATCTCCCGAACACTGGAGAGAAAGAGGAAGTACCCCCCTACCCACCTGCGATCCCTGGCCCTGAATGCCAGCATTTCAAAATTCCTGGCCTTTGAAATGCTGTCATTCCGTCTGGTGGAAACAGACAGTTTCAAAAACCTGATGGCGGTGGCTGTCCCACAGTACACGGTTCCCAGCCGCCACTACTTTTCCAGGTGAGCCATCCCTTCCCTGCACAAACAAGTCGGGGACAAGATCAAGTGTGCACTGCGCAACGCCATCTGTGGCAAGGTCCACATCACCACTGATACATGGACCAGTAAGCACGGGCAGGGATGCTATATCTCGCTAACTGCACACTGGGCAAATGTAGTGGTGGGTGGGCCTGAGGCGGCTAGCCATTTGGCGCATGTCCTTCCACCACCGAGGATTGTAGGGCATTTCTCTTTGCCTCCTGTTGCCTCCTCCTCCTACTGCGCTTCCTCCTCCTCTACCACCTCCTTACACGACTTCAACCACCACTTCCACAATACGACTCGCCTACTCCTCCACCATCTCCTCCTCCTTCGCCTCATCCTCCTCCTCCGTTGTCCTCCGT
>BLSH010374329.1:293958-348257 GCA_018402905.1 Glandirana rugosa | reverse complement strand
GGATTGCAGGGCATTTCTCTTTGCCTCCTGTTGCCTCCTCCTCCTACTGCGCTTCCTCCTCCTCGACCACCTACTCATCCGCTCAGCGTAACACCTTCACCACCAACATCAGCACATCCAGGGGGAAACTACAGCAGGCTGTTTTAAAACTGATATGTTTGGGGGATAAACCCCACACTGCGCAGGAGCTGTGGATGGGAATTGAACAACAGACCAATGAGTGGTTGTTGCCACTGAGTCTCAAGTACGGCCTGGTGGTGTGCGACAATGGCTGAAATCTAGTAGCGGCTCTGGGCCGAGCCGGTTTGATGCACATCCCTTGCCTGGCGCATGTGCTGAATTTGGTGCTACAGAATTTTCTAAAAAAACTACCCGGATATGTCAGAGCTGCTGCATAAAGTGCGGGCCGTCTGTGCACACTTTCTGCGTTCTCACCCTGCTGCTGCTCGCCTGTCTGCGCTGCAGTGGAACTTCGGCCTTCCCGCTCACCGCCTCATATGCGACGTGCCCACAAGGTGGAACTCCACCTTACACATGCTGGAGAGACTGTGCGAGCAGCAGCAGGCAATAGTGGAGTTTCAGCTGCAGCACGCACGGGTCAGTCGCTCTGCGGAACAGCAACACTTCACCACCAACGAGTGGGCCTCCATGTGAGACCTGTGTAGCACATTGCGGTGTTTTGAGTACTCCACCAACATGGCCAGTGCCGATGATGCTGTTCTCAGCGTTACTATCCCACTTCTATGTCTCCTTGAAAAAACACTTCGGGCCATGATAGAAGAGGATGTGGCACAGGAGGATGAGGAGGAGGAAGAGGGGTCATTTCCACGGTTATCAGGCCAGTCATTCGCAAGTGGCTCGGATTGTGGGTTCCTGCACCAGCATAGGCCAGGTCAAAAATATTCAAGCCAGGGCACAGTTCTGGAGTACGAGGAAGATGAGGAGGAGGAATCGCAGCAGGATGGCACCCAACGCAGCTCGTGGGCATCACCGGAGCATGGCTGGGGGGATACAGAGGACACAGATGATATACCTCTCACAGAGGACAGCTTGTCTTTGCCTCTGGGCAGCTTGGCACACATGGCCGACTACATGCTGCAGTGCCTGCACAACGACAGCCGAGCTGCCCACATTATAACTTCTTCTGATTACTGGGTGGCCATCCTGCTGGATCCCAGTTACAAGGACAACGTGCCGTCCTTAATTCCCTCACTGGAGCGTGAGATGAAGATGCGCGACTACAAGCACACACTGGTAGAGGCGCTGCTGAGGGCATTTCCAAATGACACCGGGGGCTCAGTGGAAGCACAAGGCGAAGGCAGAGGAGGAGGAGGAGGAAGAGGCCACCAACGCAGCTGTGGCACCGCCAGCACCTCAGAAGGCAGGGTTAGCATGGCCGAAATGTCTTAGCAGGAGGCAGCATTTCAGCAACATGGTGCAAGAGTATGTGTGCACACGCCTACACATACTGGCTGATGGGTCTCCCCATTCAACTTCTGGGTCTCCCAATTGGCCACATGGCCTGAGCTTGCCCTTTATGCCTTGGAGGTGCTGGCCTGCCCTGCAGCCAGTGTATTGTCTGAACGTGTGTTTAGCACGGTAGGGGGCATTATCACAGACAAGCGCAGCCGCCTGTCCACAGCCAATGTGGACAAGCTAACCTTTATTAAAATGAACCAGGCATGGATCCCACAAGACTTCAATAGGCCTCAATATTTTGGGGGCTACCCCAATTATAAACAAATAAAAAACAGTGTTGGCTACCTCCTCCTCCTCCTCGACCACCACCACTTCCACCTACACTGCCACGGTCATGGCCTAGTCAACCTCTAGGCTCCTACTCCACATCCACCCCCCCTTCCCATTTTTTTTATTTGATTTTAATTTATTTTCCCTATCCCCATTTTTTGGTAGGGCACTTGCCCTACTCTTACCCCCGTTTTACTTCCTTTTGCAGCCCTCTAGCATTTGCCAGGACTTTGTTACAGCCATTTTTGTGCCCAAAAGTTCGGGTCCCCATTAACTTCAATGGGGTTCGGGGTCCGGGATAAAGTTCGGGCAATGTTCGGTGCCGAACCCAGACTTTTTCCCAAAGTACGTTCCGACCCTCCGAACCCAAACGTCCAGGTGTTCGCTCAACTCTAGTTATGAGGACTCTAATGGCGTG
Organism: Glandirana rugosa; assembly: GCA_018402905.1. NCBI lineage: Eukaryota > Metazoa > Chordata > Amphibia > Anura > Ranidae > Glandirana > Glandirana rugosa. Next base: position 346,090 of record BLSH010374329.1, on the reverse strand, counting down.
GATGTTATTATACTCCACAACAAGGATAGTTGGTAAATACTAGTTACAAAGTAAATAAATATGCAGGTTATAAGTAATTGTGGTGTATCACTTGTCTAAAAAGTGGATATGGAGAAATCACAGTATGGATAGGAAAGTCGAGTCCACAGCAAAGTCTTTCTCATATATGTTACAGTTAATACATTGATTTTTCTTCAAAGTGAAAATATATGTGGTCCGTGCTCCAGATGAAAGTGATCAAGAGTGATATCCAAAATCGGTGAGTGAGTGCACTTACCAGAAGCTGGTAAGGCACCAGCGGAGAAATATGTGATCTCACAGCTCGCAGTCTGGTGGTTCAGGCGAACATGGTGGTTTTTAAAGTGACAAGTGCTTTAAATAGTGCTTTAAAGTGACCATCCAAAAATGGTAAAATAAGACCGCTGGATATACATGACCTCTTCTGGGGTGTGAAGACGTTTGAAACGAAACGTGTTGGGTCCTGTCCCCCCGGTTCACTGCATTTGGATGTTCTTGTATTTGAGCTCTTTTTATCCTACTACAATGTAAGTGTTTTTAACCACACTGTGAATAAATTTTATTTTGAAACTGGATTACGCTATGGAGCACCCTCTTTTCTTTATCTTTTAATACCCATCCGCTCGAGTGTCATCATCCCCCATAATCATGGCAACCAGCCCCAAAGTGGATATGGAAGTTGATGATCCAGGATTTTTGAAAAATCACTTCCACCCATCTACTCCTCAGGGGATTTAATCACTTCTGCTGGTTGATTACCAGCTTCTGGTAAGCGCTCTTATTTTACTATTTTCGGATGGTCACTTTTGGAGCACTATTTAAAGCACTTGTCACTTTAAAAACCACCATGTTCGTCTGAACCACCGGACTGCGAGCTGTGAGATCACATATTTCTCTGCTGGTGCCTTACCAGCTTCCGGTAAGTGCACTCACTCACCGATTTTGGATATCACTCTTGATCACTTTCATCTGGAGCACGAACCACATATATTTTCACTTTAAAGAAAAATCAATGTATTAACTATTTCACTCATTATTCAACTAAAAAATAAGGTAAAACTAACATATCTTATCACAAAAAAAGACTCTGGAAAATGTATGGAAGGAATTGTACAAGAGAAACTAAACTGTTGAAACATGATTGATTGATTTGTATTTGCAAAAGCTCCAGTAGTACAGAGTAAAGAAACAGTTGCAAAACAGATTGAGGAAGTTTCCGTAAAACAAGCAGGGTTACTAAATTGCGCTCTGTCAAGGCACTATGGACTATAAAATGAGGAGTAATCTGTCAGTGTCAGAAATCATGTATATCCAGCGGTTCCACCTGGCATATTGCTGCAGAGTTACTATTGCGCTCTGTGTGAAGTTCTCATCATTAACTCTCAGAGCCCTCTGTCAGCTCTTAACTTGTCCATCAAAAGATTTAGATGGTGTTCACAGGCAACTGATTTTCTCTTTATGTGCATTTTAACTTGTGATCTTTTGTGAGAAATATCTATGTATCAATGACTTCACAGAATAACTTCTGATTTTGTTGTCTTGTTATTATTTGCTTCATATAAAACAATTCTGAAGGAATCTTTAATAATCAAAAAGGACATTTAGATGCAATAACCATTCGTGTGAAATGCAAATTGTGAAATTATCTACTTTTACCCCTTAAGCACAGTAAAATGAATGACTATTTTTAAAACTTATTTCAAGCAATCCTACCAGATATATTTTAAATATTTTAAACTAGAAGTCTTGCCTGTGAGCAAACCCCATATGGTGCATGCTATTTACATTTAATTTCACAAGTTTACTGGTTCTTGTTCTTGTTTGCAAAAATATAGATCTGTGGGCAGGGAGTTTATTGGAATCTGGATGCCCCCTTTAATAACAAGTGGGCACAAAATTGCAGACACGTGTATGTTTCTTGTTCCCTCAGCTAAATGACATCTCACGATCCCAGTCGTAAAATATATAATAAGGGGCGGATGGCATCACTGACCTGTCCATATTTGGTTAATTACCTCATTTGGGAGACACCACCCTTTTTTAAATTTTATTGGTGGAGATCAGAGCTGTCATTCAGCTGAGGGAAGTGACTGGGGATGTGACAGTATGCCAGCAGATGGCATGTTTTTTTGTTTTGACATGTATCCGGCATTGTGATTGATGTGGATCTACATTACATTGCTGGCAGCATGATGAAGGATGTACATTGTGGGCCCTTGTCAAAATCTGTGTCTCTTGATTTACACTTCACTATTTTTGTAAATGAGTAGGAGTACCCATTAATCAGACACATAGGGAGTGGTGTTAATAAAGGGGGCTTCTCTTATTCAATAAATCACCTGCCCACAGACCCACATGATAACTAGGCCAGGGCTGTGGGAAAGAGGTCCCTGTCCTCATCAACATGGGGAAATAGTGTGATGTGTTGGCATGTGGTCTCTTATGGTTCAGGATGGTGGGGGTGAATGGGCATCCCTTTCCTGGCCAACTAGGCTGCATGCTCAGATAAGGTTCTGGTATGGATTTGTGGAGGACACCTCACTTTTTCTCTTTTTGCATAGGGCTCCCTCTAAATATTCTTATGTGACCCAAAAGGTTTGGGATAAAATTTGGAGGGATACCTTACAGTTTTTTTGTGGGTCTCCCTCTGTGTGTGTGTGTGTGTGTGTGTGTGGGAGTCCCCAATGACATCTAAATCTGATCTTTATCTAGGATAAAGGTCTGAATGATATAGATGAAGGGAATCCCCAGCCACTCCGTTTACAAATAGAACTAAGTGTCTGCAAGCTGTCATTTTGCTATCAATTTAACCACTTTACCTCCAAAAAATGTTACCCCCTTTATGACCAGGCCATTCTTTGCTATTCAGCATTGTGCTTCTTTAACTGGCAATCTCACAGTCATGCAACACTGTATGGAAATTAAATTAATAATCATTTTTTTTCACACAAAATAGAGCCTTATTTTGGTGGTATTTGATCACCACTGTTTTTTTTTTTTTTTGCTATATACAGTAAATGAAAATACCAAAAATGTAAAATAAATAGTTTTCTACTTTGTTATAAAATCATATCTAACAAAATCAAATGTTTTCATAAATGTAGGCCAAATGTATTCTGCTACATGTCTTTGGTAAAAAAAAAAAAAAAATCCCAATAAGTTTATATTAATTAATTTGTGTGCAAGTTGTAGCATATACAAACTAGGATGTATATATATACATTATATATATTTGTATATACAGTATTTATTTGAGAATTGATCAATCCTGATGGCCTGTCTCATTTCTTGAGGTCTATGACATTCCAGGACACTACAAATACCCTCCAAATGACCCCTTTTTGGAAAGTAGATTGTCTGAGGTATTTTGGAATAGACATGACAAGTTTTTTGAAGCCGTCATTTTTGTCACAATTTTTTGGGAAAATAAAGAAATTACACACATTTTTTTCATACTGTCACCAGTGCAGTACATCATATGACTGGGGAGACTATGATCAGGGATACTGACTGGTGACCGTATGTTTATAAAAAAAACTATTGTTTTTTATTACATTTTTTTAAAACTTTTTTTTTTTACATTTTTTTGTACATACCTTCATCAGAGTAGTTTGGGTAGGGTGATGAGGGATTTTTTTTTACACTTTTGATTGCCATTACAGTGATTATCACTGTAACAGCAATGTGTTGAACTGTCTTGAATGGATTACATTCATAGCAGCTATGATTTACTATTGTGTGCTGTGATTGGCTTACAGCTATCACATGGTACAAGGTGCTGTAATTGCCCCAGGTATCATGTGGGTCAATCACAGCATCACTATAGGAATCACAGCTGTTGTGAATGCAATTAATTCATAATAGCTTTGTTGACATTGTGATCATGTGATCACATGATTCCTCAGCCACTCAAATCGGCCAGTCACTGGGAACTACAACCCGGTGGACACAGTTGTGGAGGGAGCTGCGCGCTGCATGCCTATATGGTAGAGGAGGCAAGATGATGTATATGTACATGATCCTGCCTCCCTGTGCCTCAGTAAATGTGGTTGAGCAGCAAGTGGTTAAACATATGGTTTTCTTTATAAAAGGCAGTTTTGCTGTAGAATGTTGCATACATCACACAGATGTGTCACTTCTAAGGCAGGTTCAGGGTATCTTTCAGACATGTCATTTAGTGGAATGTTGTATTATACCCTGTAGGTACTTCATTCTGTTCTTTTGTTTTTTAGATTTATCTGTTAGTATAGATTCTCTTCACATAGTGGATGAACATTTTGTTATTTATTAGCTAGAAAACCTATTGGAAAGTCTATGTGCCATCCACTTCTCTAAAGACAGGGCTTCAGTGGACATTATAAAGACTCTCATTAGAAACAGTGAACATGTGAGGGTGTAGCTAAGCCTATTTAGAGAAAAGTGTTGGTTCTACCTGAACTCCCAACAAGGTATTGTATACTCCATAATCTGTCCTCTTTCACTGCCTCCCTACTCTGCCAAAACCCTTGCTCTATTGCTGTAATGGAGCAGGGCTTCTCAGTATGGATGAGCATGCAACCTCCCCAATTTAATAGTGCTAGGACCTGAGCATCCAGTCATTATGCGCGAACACTGTCACGCCAGTGGTAGCCATGATGTCTTCCACCCAGATAAGCTCTGGCACAATCCAACATCTGAGTTTACGCAGTGTGGACTCCCTCAGTGTTGAGACTATGATGGTGTATAGATGGATGAGAATACCTCACTGAGAAATGGGCTATCAGGCAGCACCAGGGGTGGACTGACCACTTGAGTGCCCTATGAAAGGCTCCACATATCATACAGGGGCAGTATATTTAGGTTGATCTAAATAATGTGTCCACTTGAAAACCCAGACATATTATACAGACAGGAATGTGGCTCGCAGCGGGGCCTGATGGGAGGGTGAGGGGAGCCCAGCATGGGAACAGATGAGGAGGCAGGACGAGCAGGAGACTGCTGGGGATTGTGAGGGGAGCAGAGGAGGAGGCAGTGGTGCCACCCAAACTAATGCTGGAAGTAGATCGCTTGAGAAGTAGTGGCAGAGCGGAACGGGGTCCCGGGCTGTCATGCCTTGCTACATGCAGCTGCTGATAGAGCCGACGGACAGCAGGAAGGAGAGAGGAGTCTGCGATATTAGATGACATGACAAAACCCTGACTCTTTCACCATGGCTAATATAGTGATCAGGGAAGCCTGTTTGTAGGATCTGGGTACATGCATCTGAAAGTTGTAGAGCATTATACAGGTGTAATTATGGAGGCTTCCTGGTGTAGTGTGGGGGGGTAGGGGAGTCCCCCCTTGGTCTCACCCCTCTCTCTCATCCCCCTCTCTCTCTTTCACTCCCTCTCCCACTCATCTCCCCTCTCTCTTACCTGACTTCTCTCACCTCCCTCTCTCTGACCCCTCTCTCACCTCCTCTCTCACTCATCCCTTCTCTTTATTTCACCCCCCTCTCTCACTCATCTCCCCTCTCTCACTCACCCCCCTTTCTCCCACCCTCATCTCTCTCACACCATCCTTCTCTCTCCCCCCTTTCTCTCTCTCCCTTCTTTCTCTCTCACCCCTTCTCTCTCTCACCCCCCATTCTCTCTCCATCTTACTCCCCTTCTCACCTCCATCTCTTTTCCCCCACCTCTTGCCCCCCTTCTCTCCCCTTCCTCCATCTCTCTCCTACTTTGCCATCTCTCTGTCATGTACCTGATCTGAAGCCAAGTGCAGAGAGGGGCTCCCTTTGTGGCTCAGTGCAATATACCCCTAAGGGTGAGACAGAGGGTATGTCGCACAAAGAAGCACAGGTCGCCAACAGGAACTGGATAGCATGGCAGGTGCAGGAGGCGATGACTGTGACTAGGAAAAGATGTACAGGAACTCCAGAAGCACTGGTGTATGGCAGCAGTAGTAAAGGCCCAGCTGAGAGTCACCACAGCAGGAAGGTGCAGCAGGTCACCCAGAGTCCATAGGGTCATCGGAACAGGTGTTTGAGGACCGATAGGTAGAGACAACATGTCCTTGGGTATAAACTGAAGGCCCATTTCCAACACCCAGGCAAGGCAGAGACTGCTGAGCAGGCTGAGGGTCAAACACAGTGGTTCTGGCAGAGACAGAGTCCAAGTGGTAAGCCGGAGTCATACACAGTGGATCAAGCAGAAGCGGAGTCCATAAGACAAGCTGGGGTGATGCACAGGAAATTGGGCAGAAGCAAAGTCCTTACAACAAGCCGAGGGTCAAACACAAGTAGATAGGCAGATGGATGGTCAGAGGTACAAGCCCAGGGATAATCCAGGAGAGTAGGTAGCAGGGCAGAACAAGCTGGGTCACAGCAGGAATCAAGCATGGATACAGAGTTCAGGAACTGACTATAATCCAGCACTTGAGTCAGGCAGCCAAAGTCCTTTTAAAGCCCAGGTGAAGTTCCCTTCTGTCATGTTGTGCGTGGGCTGCGGGCTCCTCCTCGCTCTCCCTCTCGCTCTCCCTCTTCCCCCTTCTGTCTCTCTCCCTCAACCCCCTCTTCCTCTCTTAGTTTATAATAGGAATTTGTTATATGTAAGGTTCTCCGTAAAAAATGTGGTTTGTCAGTAGGTTTTCCATGTTTTGTCAGTTAAAAAAATGCAACCCTGTCAAAAAGGAGCAGTGGGAGCCTAATGGCTGCACAAGACATTTAACCACTCAATCATCCAGCATCTTTACTGTACTATGTAACCAGCAGCTGTTACCTACATCCCCCGAAAACCACACCCAATGTTTTCCACATTTCTTTCTCTGCTACTATGGTTCAAATTATGATGTCACACACAGATCCACTGCTTCCATAAAATTCCCCTGATTGCATCATAAAAAGAAGTCGGGAACTTCCATGCAGGCTATGCTGCAGTACATACTCCCTCTATGTAGCTGAGCTGCAATATGTAGATGGGGCTTGATGTGGACACAGGGGGGCCCCATGATCTGCTATTGCCCAGGGGCCCCATAAGTTGTCACTCCACCCCTGGGAAGCACTGTTTCTCTGCCCTGAATAAGCAGGTGTCTTCTTAACTGCAGTGGAGGTTAACCACTTCAGCTACGGAAGGTTTTACCCCCTTAATGTCCAGGCAATTTTTTGCAATATGGCACTGCATTACTTTAACTGACAATTGCACGGTTGTGCGATACTGTACTCAAATAAAATGTATGTAATTCTTTCCCACACATAGAGCTTTCTTTTGGTGGTATTTATTTTTTGCGCTGTAAACAAAAAAAGATCGACAATTTTGAAAAAAAAAAAAAGCAATATTATTTACTTTCTGCTATAATATATATCCAAAAAAATGTAAAACACCAAATTTCTTCAAACGAATGGAACTCACCGCTCAGACAATTAACAGGAGGAATAATGGACAGCTGTAGGTGCTCACCTCGGCTCGCCACCATGCATAGCAAAAAAAGAAACAGGAATGGCGGCACTCTGCACATATAGTCCAAGAGCTTGCAAATTTATTGAAACAGCCAGATGCAGAGAAGACGTAGACGCATTTCACTCGGACATTTCAAGCTTACTCATTACAGTGCTGCCATTACTGTTTCTTTCTCATCAAATTTCTTCATCAATGTAGGCCAATTTGTATTCTGCTACATATTCTTGGTAAGCAAAATCCCAATAATCCCTGGCAGAATTTGATTTCTTGGCCATTTTTCAGAGAATAGGAATAATAACACAAAACATTTATTTCACTCATGGTTAGTGTTTGGTTGAAGATATTTATTATCAATCAACTGTGTTTACTTTTTTTCAATCATAATGACAACAGAAACTACCCAAATTGCCCTAATCAAATATTTACATACCCCAGTTCTTAACACCGTGTATTGCACCCTTTAACATCAATGACAGCTTGAAGTCTTTTGTGGTATTTGTGGATGAGGCTCTTTATCTTCTCAGATGGTAAAGCTGCCCATTCCTATTGGCAAAAAGCTTCCAGTTCCTGGAAATTCTTGGGCTGTCTTGCATGCACTGCACGTTTGAGATCTTCCCAAAGTGGCTCAATGATATTGAGGTCAGGAGACTGAGATGGATTGGCCACTCCAGAACCTTCACTTTATTCTGCTGTAGCCGATGACAGGTCGACTTGGCCTTGTGTTTTGGATCATTGTCATGTTGGAATGTCCAAGTACGTACCATGCGCAGCTTCCTGGCTGATGAATGCAAATATTCCTCCAGTATTTTTTGATAACATACTGCATTCATCTTGCCATCAATTTTGACCAAATTTCCTGTGCCTTTGTAGCTCACACATCCCCAAAACATCAGCGATCCACCTCCTTGTTTCTCAGGCCTTGTTGACTCCTCTACAAATGTAATGTTTATGGCTGTGGCCAAAAAGCTCAATTATGGTCTCATCACTCCAAATGACTGTGCCAGAAGGTTTGAGGCTTGTCTCTGTGCTGTTTGGTGTATTGTAAGCGGGATATTTTGTGGCATTTGCAAAGCAATGGCTTTCTTCTGACAACTCAACCATGCTGCCCATCTTTCTTCAAGTGCCTCCTTATTGTGCATCTTGAAACAGCCACACCACATATTTTCAGAGAGTTCTGTATATCACCTGAAGTTATTCGTGGATTTTTCTTTGCATCCCAAACAATTTTCCTGGCAGTTGTGGCTGAAATTTTAATTGGTCTACCTGATCGTGGTTTGGTTTCAACAGAACCCCTCAGTTTCCACTTCTTGATTAGAGTTTGAACATTGCTGATTGGCATTCTCAATTCCTTGGATATCTTTTTATATCCCTTTCCTGTTTTATACAGTTCAACTACCTTTTCCCGCAGATCCTTTGACAATTCTTTTGCTTTCCCCATGACTCAGAATCCAGAAACATGCAGCACTGGATGAAAGATGCAAGGGTCTGTCAGGAGTCCAGAAACTCATTGACCTTTTATACACACACACACACTAATTACAAGCAAAGAGATCACAGGTGAGGATGATTACCTTTAATAGCCATTCAAACCCCTTTGTGTCAACTTGTGTGCATGTTATCAGGCCAAAATCACCAGGGTGTGTAAACTTTTTATCAGGGTCATTTGGGTAGTTTCTGTTGTCATTATGATTTAAAAAGGGTAAACAGTTGTTTGATAATAAATGGCTTCAGCCAAACACTAACAATGAGTGAAAGAAATGTTTTTATGTTATCATTCATATTCTTTGAAAAATGGCCAAGAAATCATAAATTCTGCCAGGGTATGTAAACTTATGAGCACAACTGTATGAGGCGGGCAGTCTTTCAGCGGTTAAAGACCTGGCCATGCTGTCTGATAGGATTTCTTTACTCTTTAAACTGAAAAACACATCTTTTTGGATGATAAAACAGGGCTTAATTTCCATCACTGAAACTTGTAGGTACCCAAGATTTAGTTAAGAATTGTGTTAAGTGTCTAACAAGTAAGGATTAGCAAAAGTGAAATTTGCAATTTTGGCAAAATGCATTGAGGAAAAGGGAAAATAAATTAGCTTTTTTTGTCATTTTCTATGAGTACAATGGCCTTTAGATGGCTAAGGGTTTCAGAAGCTCCTTTTAATTTATTTATTTTATATTTAAAAAAATATTAATTTAAAGCAATTTTTAGGCATTTTTCTAGGTGCACACCTATAAAAAATGCAGTGGCAGTTGTCACTGATGTGGCTTTGTATGTTAATTAAGACATGTTATTAACACTGTCAGCACTAACATGCTGATCATATGGTTTTATTGGAAAGCAAAGCATTAACAAGTGTTTTCAAGCAAATTTCTCCTTATCAGTCTGCATGGTGGCATTTGGGGCTAATTTAGACAACATTTCAGCAATGCCTATTTACAGGCTAGTACATATGACACTCTGCTTTTTGTCTGGTGAAAGAATTAATGATGTTTTTCTTACTTGGTGAAACGTTTTTTACCTCTGATAATGGTGGGGGCATACTATAATCTTAGACTAAAAATATACACAAAAACATTTTATACTGTATGAAATGACACTAGCGTATGACTGCTTTCTGTTTCTTGAGATCTTCATATACATAGTTGATATTTGTCTGCAAAATATCCAATGCACGCTTTCAATCTCACAAAACAAAACAATGAAAAACAATATGTATTTGTGTACTATTTAACTCAAATGTTGTGTTTGCTCAGAAACTCATTTTAAAATACTTTACAGATTTTTCCAGAAGCAGCAAGCAAGCAGCCTTGTTCTGCAAATCGCCATTTAATCTGTTGAACCAGTGCATTCTTTTATCAACCGTCAAAATAGTCCTTTGCCTGTACTCAGGCTATGCCAGGAAGGATGTCCCCTGAGGTGGGATCTTTTCTGTACCCCCCCCAACACCACCACCACCCTCAGCTGCTAAATTGCTAACAGCTGCACAGTGTCATTGGTTGCTAGAATGCTAGTAGCTAGGCCACACAGAGTCATTGACTATTATAGTGTAGATGAGTTCCTGCACAGTAGCAACCAATGAAACTGTGTGGCCCAAGGGCTAAATATACTTTACACAGCATTGAGCATGCACTGAGGATGGAGTGTCCATATGGGCACTCCAGCTTTCGTGCCATCCCAGGTGGTAATCTTAGGGGTGGCACAGTATTCACAGAGCATTCAAAATTTACAGAACTAATTTGTTGTCCGTGAATCAACTTGATCCACTTGGTATAGAATCTGGCTAATTTACACTGTCCAGAAGTAAAGCTGACTACTCCCAGCAATCTGTTCCAGCTTAACCATTTTTCTACTGGGGCATTTTTTTTTATTTTTTGCACACATTGAAATCAACATTTTTTTGCTAGAAATTATTTTTTTGAGGTAATCGATTTCTATTGAAACTTCAAAAGGAAAGAGTTACCAGAACATACACTTTGAACATAATATGCAGTACAAACCAAAATACACAGCTCATAATCAGTAATGTTAAGACATCAGGAATGTTAAGTGAACAAGATAAAGGGAAATTGGCCCCTATTAATAATACACAGTATATTCCATTCAGTGAGAACCAATCCAGAAGATGAACACTTATTTACCCTTATGCTCCACAAACGAGAAAACTCAGCTTGTTTTAAGGCATTAATTACAATGATGCATTCAAAAGTATAGTTCGAATTAAACCATATTTACTACCTCTGACAGGTTAGGTGAGAAATTTGATACCCAATTTTTAAGGATAAGAGTGCGTGCCGCCAACAAAATGTAAATAACCACTGGCCACTGAGATGCAGGATAACGGTCATTACCCAGGTCTGTCCATTATGCCGGTACAGGAAGAGATTAAATGGAATACATTGGACCAAAAGCTAGTGAGGCAGGGGCAGTTCCAAAGACTGTGCAAAAGATTTGCTATTTGGCCACATTCATGCCAGCACACGGGGGGTGTAGTTGAAAATAGTGTAATAGCATCTATTGACAATCTTAATCATCATCTCAGAATGACTGGTGCATTGAAATGCTCTAGTGGTCGAGTGGAATGCGGTACGCCATTGTGCAGAGGAAAAGGAGGTATGGAGGTTGGATTCGCACTTTAGCATGGGGCTGGATTTGGAAAAGGTTATTATGTCTTGGAGGGTGTTATAAATGAGTGATATTCCTTGTTGATGGGCTTAGGCTGGGTCAAGAAGTTCTATATTTTTGGGGGCAATGAGATGGATAGAGTTGTGTATTTGGCCTTAAAATGTAGCAGCCTCATGCAAGTAAACTGATGCTGCGGGGGAATCTGATGTTTCAGTGTTAAGTCCAGTAAGGAGTAGGGGAATTACCCTGGGACAGGTCTTTAACAGAAGTAATTCCAAAGTCTTCTAGAGGTTTGACTGAAGGGAAGGGAAGGGAATCATGGATTCAAATATTTGTAAAGGGAATACAATGTGAATGGGAGTCTTGGAGCTGGAAGAGGTGTAACTAAGATGTCTCCAGGCCCGCAACAATGTTTGCATAGGTATTGTCAATGCTTTGGCGTGTTAGCAATTATTTTAAACCCACAAACAATTATATATTTTTGGAAAAATGATTCTGTTCTGTAGCATAAAATTATGGTAGTTGGATTTTTTTTTCACTAATTGTGCAACTGTTTATAAAATGTATGCTTTTAGGAAAAAAATACTAAAATATATGTAATTGCAAGCAAACACAGTATAAATTGGGTATTAGCATTTGTGTGTGTACAGGGGCAATGGGGGGCAATTTATTTTTTTAATTTTCTCTTTTGCTTAAGAGAATAGTATAAAATTACACAAATAAGTGTAAGACTGTTGAATTGTATGACATGAGAATGGTATAATAATAGACTGTACAATATAGTATATGGATTATGTAAGAGAGAGGAAACATCTCACATAACAGTCATAGTCATAACAGCAAAGGACCTAGAAATGCCAGCATGTACATGTCAACATTTAGGGAAGCAAAGTTAAATCAGCAATTGCACATGTCCCATGCAGGGTGGTTGCAAAGGCTGGTGATGGTACATTGCTATGTGGCAGTGGCAAAGAACCAGGCACTAGAAAACCACATAAAATAAGTTGAAGATACCTCTGGCATACACTATGACAGATAACAAATCAGAGAGTCATGCTGGGGATGGTGGAGGGATATATGGAGGAAGAAAATTCCTGAAATTGCATGTATGAGATATGTGGCCAAGTAGTGGGCTTTGGAAGGTTTGGATAAGAGGGGTTCCCATAAACCGTTGATATAGAGTATTTTCCCTTGAGAGCAGCACTACTACTATTTTCAAGCCAGGGGGCCTAGTGTCTCATAAATCTGGGGCATTGTAGGTGGGTTTTGGCAAATGAGTGCTCTGTTAGGAAATGGACATTATAGATTTGCATAATGTCCTGGAGCTGTGGTGGGTTTGTAGATTTCCATCTCCTTGCTATAGCCAGTTGGGCTGCTATGAAGACATGTGTGATAAATGCTTGCAGTGACTGAGGCACATTGGTTATTACCACTCTAAGTGGGGCCAGACATGAAATAAGAAAAGGGATGTAGGTTTACATTAGCATATTACCCCTCCCTACAAGACTGGTTTTCGAAACTTAACAAAACCATGAAAATGGAGGAACTGATTGCCATCTCTACAGACAGTCTAGAAAAACATCTAAAAATCTGGTGGTGTTGGTTTGACTATCAATTGACAGATGAATACCGAGAGCTACTCAATGGCTGATCTCTCAATTCTTTTTTCTGACCACCTAATTGACTTTTGAAGCCTAATAATAACCTTATCTCCGAACTTTAAAGACCCTCCATTTCTCAGTCCTCCCCGCCCCCTCTGACTAACCCTTTCCCCTCCCAATGACTATTCCAATAACTCTTTGAAATCTGTCCTCCCTCCCAGCACCCAACACATTGGATACCAAGTTAAGTATATATAATTGTACACACATTCTTAAGACAAAATATTCTGTTATACCAATATCCCAGTGATCTCTCCTAGCTGTCAGCTTATAGCATGCCCACTCAGGCTGTTTTATTTACTATATAGTCATCATTTTTCAATATTTGTTACTAATACAGATACTCTTGAACCCTGTGCAAATATTTAATTGTAAGGCGTAAAATTGAGCCAAAAGACGTCAGAACAATATATAATGCCAAACGGGGGGGGGGGGGGGGCGTGACCTGACGTGAGGAGAGGTAGCAGCACAGGACGAGAGCTCCAGACATCCAAGAACAAATCCAAAGCCATCCTCCAACCAGGGGGTAGGTGAGCGGCAAAAAAACACCAATATAGTCCCCCAGCCTACCCTGTCACCCTCTAGGAGGAAAATGTGGAGTTTTTAGACTCCTGAAGGAGCTAAAATCAGGCCGTGGTCCTCGGGCTTTGCACAGCTCAATCCTTGCCCATCCAAGAGTATCCTCACTCAGAGGAGTCTACCCGGGGCCCATCTACCACTAGGAGGCTCTAAGGAGAATCTAAGCTTAAAAAAGTGGTATTCCACACTCGATCGGCCGCCGGACTCCAAATTTAGTCCCCGGCTTCAATTGCGGCCTAGTCGTTCTATTGCGGCCGCCATTTTGCGGCCTACAACCTCGGCCTGAAAATAACAAGAGTGACAAAAGTGCACAGACCCAGGCAGGGGAGCAACAAGTACAAAAGCAGCAGTGTATCCCTAACAACCCCTGTGTGTATAGTGTCAGTGATTGCTCTGAAAGCCTGCACCTCGCAAACCACTCATACGGCGGCCATCTTGGTACACCCAGCTCACTCTCATATCATCCCTTCTCAACAAGTGGTGTACCTAGCCCACCTCAGCTAACCTCACTTACACAAGAAGTCAGTTCAATAGAGACAGCCAAAGACTGCCATGTATATCTAAATCCTGTGCCTAGTCCTGCAGCTTGGCAGTGCGGCATCATAACAGGCCCCAGAAGTACCTAAAAGTTGCAGCCATAAGAATGTCCCGTAGATAAAGAGAGGACCCTCCGCTTCAGAAAATGCCTGGGTTTTTCCCACAGTTGACAAAAGAAGCACAAAAGACAACAACATCAGCCAAACTCCGTCAACCAAAGAAGGCCCTATAGTCGCTGCTACTTTCGTGTTCCCGGACGACAGAAAGGCAGAGACACCAGTACCATCAACACCAGAGTTGCAAAGTCTAGCTAAATCTCGCCCACGGTGGGATAGAGACAAGGGAAATACAGATGAACCATGTATGGAGGTTAGTGCCAACACTACACCAACAACTGACCAAAACCCGGACCCCATAGCATCATTTCCAACTGCCGGCCAACCAATGTCAGATACTATGATTAAGGACATGCTACTGTCCCTACATTCATCCCTACAAGCTGATATGCTAGCATGCTTCAAACAATATACATCAGAAGTGCACGAAATAGGTGAAAGGGTAGGCCAATTGGAAGAGACTAGGTGCATCTGTGTGGACTCTTATAACACCTTAGTTGATGCACATGCGACCCATGCAGAAGAGATTGATTGGCTGAAATCCAAAGTAGCCGACCTAGAGGACTGCTCTAGGCGAAATAATTTAAAAATAAGGGGAATTCCTGAGTCGGTGCAGCCCGCACAACTATCCCACTTTGTTATTTCAAGCAGCTGCTCCAGCACTGACGAACACTGACCTAACAATAGACAGAATACACAGAATTTCCAAACCATCTTTTCTCCTGGAAGAAATTCCCAGGGATGTGCTTTTAAGGATGCATTACTTCCAGGCTAAAGAGACAATACTAACCGCCTTTCGTAAAAAATCACATCTCCCTGAGCCCGCAGCATCCATACCGGAGTTCTACCGGACCTCTCCGCATATACCCTCCAGAAACGCAAAAATCGAACCTCTGTCATGAAAGCTCTACGTAATCATGAAATACTCTACCACTGGAAGTATACAGCCACCCTTAAAGTCACAAGAGAAGGCTCCATCTTCTTCATACCAACTCTCCAAGAAGGGTTGCAAAAACTTAAAGAATGGAAAATAGTACTGAAAAGCCCTCCAACGCCCTCATCAGCACGACCAATCTCCAGGCCTTCATGGGAATGGAATAGAGTAACAAACAAAAAAACAATAGGGTCAGACACGCCAGAGGCAATCATACCTGAACTCAACTCGTCAAGTCGCTCTCCAAGTTGCAGTCAACATTGTCTCTATGTATATTGAACTGACACTTTTTCCCCCAATGATACGCAGTTTACCTGCACCTTGTTGAACCCTTTTTATACCCAGTTATGGATCACTATATTCTTCATACCTACTACTTGCTGGCATACAACGCTACAGAAAGGCAGAACTTTTCTACCTACAAGACGTTTTTATGAGACACTAAAGTCATTCCAATGGTTAATTTACCACAGCAATCTTACACCAGAGACCCAGAGAAGACCACAGACAGCACCAAACATACCCTTTCACACAGTTAAGCACATGCTACGGCTCTCCCTTATAAAAATAAAGGAGACTTCTTATATCAAGACTGAACTAGACATAAATGTCACTTAAGTTAATGACCATCAATGCTCGAGGCTTGAACCATCCGGCAAAGCATTTCTCCATTTGGAAAGAATAAATGCAGATATAGTGGTTGCAGAGGAAACTCATTTTAAGACATCGGACGCTCCAAGATACCAACATAAAAACTTTCCCTTCATTTTCTCTGCAGAGTATACAGCAAAAAGTGTATTCATAGCCATTAAAAACTCTGTCTCCTTTCAACTGCATTTCTCCAAGATGGACTCTAATGGACGGTACGTTATTATAGTAGGTACTATAAATGGAAAGTTTTACATGATAGTGGGAGTGTATGCCCCGAACGTGGGTCATGGCTCCTTTTATCGTAGACTGTTCAAATGCATTAACCAGCATAAAAGAGGTAATCTCATAGTTTGTGGTGACTTCAATCTAGTTGTCGACCCTGTTCTAGATGCCACAACAACCAGGAAAACCAGAACATATTCCCTTGCCAACCTCTTGTTTAGAGAGGAACTGTATGATGCTTGGAGATCTCTACACGCTTCGGAAAGAGACTACACGTATCATTCTCCCAGATTTGATTCCTACTTCAGAATCGATTTAATCCTGGTGAACAAATGGTTGCTGCAGCGAGTGTCTCACTCAGAAATTGCAGATATCACGTGGTCTGACCACGCAGCAGTAACTATCACGATTTCTGGGGGACACTCCCTCTGCTCCGACTTCATATGGAGATGTAACGCTCACCTTCTCAATGATCCCACCACTAGTGAGGTCATTGAGAACCATATAGAAAACTACTTCGCCAATAATGAATCACCAAATGGGGATATATTCAATTTGTGGAATGCCCATAATGCTTATGTAAGAGGGGTTATGATACAACTGGGAGCACAAATTAAAAAACGGAGATCTGCCAAGATGCAAAAAGCTCTGTCTGATCTCCGAGACCTAGAGAGACTAGATAAAGATAACCCTAACGTTTCTCGTGCCACTAAAATAGCTGAGCTACGTATGAAGCTCCAAACTTTGCTACAGGAGAACCACACCTCCCTCCTGAATTGCCTTAAATTAAAGTACTACTCTTCCCATAATAGAGCAGGTAAATTCCCAGCAAATTCCCAGCATATCATTTACATATGTACTTTTGTACCCTTTTCTTTTCCTAATAAAACTTTATGGGACTTAATTAGCATATTAGTATAATTCCAGAACGCGATGAGAATCGGGCAAGTCCACCAGCTGTGGCATCAAGTGGCACGTTGACCACAGTTGCATTTTTTATTATTTTATTGTATTTGTATTATTTTATTATCTTGCTTTATTGTAGTTTTCTTTACACTTTTTAACCACTTGCCGACCGCCAACCTCAGGTTGACGGCGACAAGGTGGTTCGTTATCGCAAATCGTCTGTCATATGACGGCTGCGATAATGCGCACTGTGAGCATGCGCGCCGCCGGAGGCACGCCCGCGCGCTCACTGTGTTCGGGGAGGGCCAGGCAGCGTGTGCGGCGGCTTCGATTGCCGCCGGCTACCCGCGATGGCCCACCCCGGAGTGAAAGAACGGAGGTCTGTGTATGTAAACACGGACCTCCGTTCTGTGAAGGGGGAAGGGCTGTGATCACAGCCTTCCTATATATGGAGGCTGTGACCACTTCCCTTCCCCAGCTAGGGCAGTCCCCCCACAGTTAGAACACGCCCAGGGAACACTGTTAACCCTTAGAGCACCCCCTGCAGGTTAACCCCTTCACTGCCAATGGCATTTACACAGTAATCAGTGCATTTTTATAGCACTGATCGCTGTATAAATGCCAATGGTCCCAAAAAAGTGTCAAAATGGTCCGACATGTCCGCTGAAATATCGCAGTACCGCTAAAAATCGCAGATCGCCGCCATTACTAGTAAAAAATAAAAAAAAAATAAAAACCCCAAAAATTAATTCTCATCATCCGTAAACGCAGCCACTTTTGCGCAAACCAATCAATAAACGCCGATTGTGATTTTTTTTTTATCGCAAATATGAGGAAGAATACAAATCGGCCAAAAACGGTGAAAAAAATGTTTTTTTATATTTTGTTTTGGACTTGTATTTTAGCAAAAAGTAAGAAATTTGTTTTTTTTTTGCAAAATTGTCGCTCTTCTTTTGTCTATAGCGGTGATCAGAAATGACGCAGCGGTGATCAAATACCACCAAAAGAAAGCTCTGTTTGTGGGAAAAAAAGGACGCAAATTTCGTTTGGGTACAACGTCGCACCACCGCGCAATTTTCAGTTAAAGTGACGCAGCGCCGAATCGCAAAAAGGGCTCCGGTCCTAAAGCTGGAAATCCTTCCGGGGCTGAAGTGGTTAAAACGTAATTTTAAAGCTATAACAAGGGGGCTAAAAAGCCCTGATAGTATGGGCAGGTGACAGGTCTTCTTTATGAAGACATCAGAGGTCTCTTAGATCCCTGATGTCTTCCATTCCCACAGCTAATCAAGCACATATTTTTTATTGTTGCTAACTTTTTTTCCACTGGGAAGATTTCTACTCACTTTGTGTCTCTTACCCAGAACAGGAAATACCGTGAAAGTGAGGTAAATCTGTGGTAGTCACCAGAGCTAGTGGCCGCATAGGATGATTTTCACACTTCCTTTTTTGGTGATCAAAATTTGGGATTTTCTTTCACTTTTGTAGATAATGGACAAATAGAGAAAGCGAATCTCTTTAATTAGACAGAGACACCAATAAAAACTTGACAGATGTTCTAATCCTCTCAATTCCATCTAAAACTAAAAATAACATTTCTCCTTCACTTGTATGTTAGTGTTTTTTTTTTTTGGTTTTTTTTTCAGTAATTTTTATTAGTTTTCATAACATGAACAGAGTTAAAGCAGAAATGCATTGCTTTTCATATGAGATAATGGTTGTTATACATTTACAGTGTTGTTTAGTGGTAAATAGGTAGCATTGTTAGGTAGCATTTCTAACGCAATTTTCTAAGTCTATACCTATTGGAACAAGATGGGGGATCAGGTTCATTTAGTTTACACTTTGCTTGTTGAGGCTACCTGCTCGGGGCACCCCAATGGGACCTACTCTGTGACCCCAGAGGTAACCTCAGATGGGGAGTCCTCCTAGTGTTCCTTGATGAGGGCGATGTAGGATTGGGTTCTTTAACAGGTTGGGAATTTTGTGCATTTCTGAGTCATTTTTATATAACGACGTTATAGAAAGATTATAGTAGTGGTGAAGGCGGTGGGGAATAGGGGGGAAGGGGAACAGAGAAGAGGGGAATAGACTAAAGGATGAACTATATGGTATCTGTCACGCATGTGTTCTACTGGTTGGATTTTGGTTTAAGAGTTTGTTTTATTGTGAATCCAAGTACACCAAGGTTTCCATTTACTGATAGATCTCTTGCCTAGTTGGTTGATGTTTGAGAGCATTTTTTCATATTGATGGTGGTTGTTTATGTATGCAATTGTGTCTGTGAATGAAGGGAGTTCCAAACGTTTCCAGTGTTTAATAATATTATGCTTTGCCACTAATAGAATATGTGAGGTTAATGGGCGTAAGTGTGGTTGAATGTTCTCTATATTTAGGTTCAAAATTGCTAGGTCTGGAGAGGGCTGTACATTTGAGTTTGTCACCTGGGAGATTAGTGAGAAGGCCTCCTTCCAATAATTTGTCAATTTGGGGCAGTCCCATAATATGTGGAGTAGAGAGCCAGGGCCTCCACATTGCCTCCAGCATAAGGGAGAAGTTTGTATGTCAAATTTTGCCATCCGCATTGGGGTCATGTATCTTCTCTGGTATATGTTTTGGGCTGTTTTCCATAATGTCGTGCATTTTGTGGCTTGGTATGTTTGTTGCAGTGCTTTGCTCCATTTGCTTGGGGATATTGATTTGCCTAGTTCCGCTTCCCATTGGGAATACGGGCCTGTGGGAGTAAAGATTTGTTTTTCTTGAAGGTTATTGTAGAATATGGAGATCCTTTTTTAGCACTGGGTTCTTTCGTGAGATAGGAGTGTATGCTTAGTGGGAGTTTTATCTTCAATTAGGGATTGCATGCTAAGCAATTTGCCATCTGTAGATATAAGAATTGCGAGCAATCTTTTAATTGTAATTCAATCTTTAGAGTAGAGTATGGTTTTATTTTCCCATTCGTGAGTATTGTGTGCAGGTATGGGGGGTTTTGCAGTAGATGGGATGGTAGGTGCATTGATGGGGCTAATTCTTTAAGGATGTCTAGTTTTATGTCTAAGGCCCTTGTTGGGGTATTTGGCCAATCTTGGTTTACAAGTTTTTGCCAAGCCTTGGTCATAGCTAGCATGGTTAGCGGGAGGGTTTGAGGGAGCTTGGCCTTGGGGTGTATGCTACAAAGCCAGTTGAAGAGGTGGTAATTGGGAGTATTGTATTGTTCCAGTTCGCCCCATCTTGTTAAGGGCTCTGGGTTAAACCATTCCTTTGCTTGGGAGAGCAGGCACGCCCAGTAGTAATCCGACAGGTCTACCATGCCTGAGCCTCCTGCATGTCTATGTTTTATTAGCCGATTGTTGGCTATTCTAGGTTTTTTCCCTGCCCATACATATCTTTGTAGCGATGACTGGAGGAACGCTAAGTAGTTTTTTGGGATAGGAATGGGCAGGGTACGGAATTTGTAAATTAGTTGGGGCAGGATGATCATTTTGAATCCGACTAGTCTACCTAGCCAGGAGAATTCGAATTTGCTGAGATCGCTTAGGGCATGGGTGAATTCCCCTTTGTACTTTAGATAGTTTTCTTTAAAAAGGGTTGATGGGTGTTTTGTTAGGAATATGCCTAGGTATTCAATTGATTCATACGCCCATTGGAAGGGGAATTGTTGGCTGATCAAATTTCTCGTTATGGCGTCTAAGCCTAGATCTAGTAGGTGGGATTTCGTTGCGTTGTTTTTGTAGTAAGAGACTCGGCCGAAGTCTTGTAGCAGGTTGTTTACCGCGGTTAGCGATGTATGTGGGTTTGTCAGAATTAGTATTATGTCATCTGCGAAGAGGCTTATCTTATGGTCATATTTTTGTATTTGTAGGCCGGAGATTTGGGGTGATTGTCTGATATGTTCTGCTAGGGGTTCTAAAGAGAGGTTAAAGATTAATGGGGAAAGGGGGCATCCCTGACGTGTGCCATTGGTAATGTTGAAGGGGCGCGATAGCATTTCTCCCGTGTATACCCTGGCCGATGGTGAGGTATAGAGGGCCACGATGGCTGAGAGTATCGAGCCTTTAAAGCCAAATTTGATTAGCACTTCTTTCATATATCCCCAATGCACTCTGTCGAACGCCTTCTCTGCGTCCAGTGTGAGGAGCAGAGAAGGCGTTCCATTATATCTAGCAATGTGGATCAAGTTAAGTAGTCTTCTGGTGGCATCTGAAGTTTGTCTTCCTTGCACGAACCCAGTTTGGTCCTTGTTAATTAGTTCAGGGAGTAGATTGGCTATTCTTTGGGCAATCAGTTTAGCGTATATTTTTAAATCTGCATTTAGCAGAGAGATGGGTCTGTAATTTTGTGGAGACTCGGGGGATTTCCCTGGCTTAGGTAAGGTGATTATCACGGCGGATAACATTTCAGGAGGTAGCTTGGAGGAGGAGGCAGCATCATTGAAGAGACCACATAAGTGTTGTTTAAGGATTTCTTGATATTTCCTATAGTACTCCCCTGGCAGGCCATCTGGGCCAGGAGCTTTGTTGGAGGGGATCGTGTGTATCGCTAGTGTCTCAAGTTGTTCGGATGTAATTGACGGTAGGTTGATTTGTGATAGGAATTGAGTAATTCCTTCTTGAGTAGGTTGGGGGGTCTTTGTATCTTTTTTTAGGTTGTAAAGGGAGCTGTAATAATCGCTAAAGGCGTTTGCTATGTCCTGGGGGTTTATTATTTTTTGTTTAGTAAAGGGGTGGAAAAGGTGTGGGATCTGGTTCCAGATTTTCTGCCCTTTGATTTTGTTCGCCATAAGTTTCCCTGCTTTGTTTGCGGTGGAATACATAGTTGCTTTCATTCTGCGGTATGATTTTTCGTGTATTTCTAAAAGTATGTTTCTCAGTTCCATTCTTTTGGTCAGTAACTGTGATTTTAAGGCTTGGGATGGGTTTAATTTATTTTGGGAATCTAGTTGGGCTATTTAGTTTGTGATCTCTTCTAGTTGCTGCGTCCTCCTCTTGTTTGCCCTTGCGTTCTGCTGAATCAGTATGCCCCTGATGTGGGCTTTGTGCGCCATCCATAATGTGGCTGTAGAGGTCACAGATCCAACATTAATATCAAAAAATTCCGCTATCTTGTCTTTTACATAATCTGAGTACGGTGGGTTTTGCATGATGAATGTGTTGGCTCTCCACAGTCCAGTGGTTTTGAGATGTGTGTTGAGTAAAAATTTGATTCTCACTGGTGCGTGGTCGGACCATGTAATAGGGTCTATGTCTGCTGATAGAATTTTTTGTAGTGTCCATTTATCTACTAGAAAGTAATCTATTCTAGAGTAGGAATTGTGTGGGGGAGAATGGTATGTATAATCTTGTTCTGAAATGTGGAAGCAACGCCAAGCATCATGCAAATCATGTTTTCTCATAAATGGTAACATTGCAGATTGAAGTCTGTAGGTAGAGTTCGTTGTGTCAAGTGCCTGGTCCGGCACAATGTTAAAGTCACCGCATATGATTAGTGCCCCTTTCCTAATTTTAGTTATTGTCTTCATCAACTTATTAAGAAAGCGGACTTGGTGCGTATTCGGAGCGTATATGTTCACTATTGTGCAGGTAACAGAGTTGATGGTACATAAAAGGATCAAGTATCTGCCCTTGGGATCTTCTATCTTGTCAATAAGAACAAAAGTTAGTCTCTTGTGGGCGGCTATCATCACGCCCCTTTTTTTTGACGCTGCGTCAGACGCCCAGAAAACGTTTGGGTACTGTTTGTTATAACATAGGTGGGTATCCCTGTAAAGTAGGTGGGTTTCCTGTGCACAGACTATGTCGCTATGCGTTTGAGATGCTGTTCTCCAGAGAGAGCTCCTCTTAGCATAGTGATTGAGTCCTTTGACATTGATAGATATGAAGTTTAAAGCCATGTGATGTCAGGTGTGTGGTGCTGTATGTGGACTTACAGTTTCTCTGTGTTGCTTCAGTGGAGTCTTGGGGTGTTGGTGTTGTCCATTGTTGTGGTCGTTTTTCCAGTAGACAGCTGTTGATGTCTAATGCTTCTTGCAGGCGGGTCCATATGCGTGATCAGCAAGTTGAGAGAGAGAAGAGAATGAGATATAACTGAAACAGTAACAAAATATAGAACAAAAAATGTGCAGCTCGTACTTTGCCGCATGGCTGCTGCCTCTGTGGTGAGGGGGAACAGTTCAAGGACGATTTTGTGAATAGCGCGGGAGAGGTAATGTTAATACAGACGTAATTTGTATGTGTCAGTGGTTCTTGTAGTGTGCTTTGTTCCCGTGTTTAGTGGTATTCCATTGCGGAGGGACTTTTTTGGGTTTGTCTCCATTTTGAGGTTGGTGTGGGGCTTCTGGGATGATTCCCCATGTTTTGAGAAGGGAGAGGCCATGCTCCAGTGAGGTGATCCAGTGCGATTCTCATTTATGATCTATTACCAATTTTGTGGGGTGTTTCCATTTGTATGGTATATTATTGTTTCGTAGAGTCTTAGTTATGTTGTTCAGTTGCCTGCGTTTATCC
Source organism: Glandirana rugosa (assembly GCA_018402905.1). Taxonomy (NCBI): domain Eukaryota; kingdom Metazoa; phylum Chordata; class Amphibia; order Anura; family Ranidae; genus Glandirana; species Glandirana rugosa. The sequence continues at coordinate 322,434 of BLSH010374329.1, read as the reverse complement.
AGGGTGCATTTGGACAAGTCAGCAAATATCTGAATGTTGCCATATGGTTCAGGGAGCTTCCCTAGTTGTCTGGCTGTCATTATGATTTGCTCTTTTGTTGTGTAGAAGTTTACCCGCATTAACACGTCTCTTGGAATGTTGGGAGAGATAAATGGGGGTTTCTGCAACCTGTGGATGCGGTCAATCAGTAGTTGGGTCTGGGTTAATTCTGGCGCTAAGGCTTTGAATAGCTCCATGGCGTATTTTGGCAGATCTTGTTGGGACACATTTTCGGGTACCCCCCTCATTTTAGTATTATTTCTTCTCGATCTGTCCTTGAGATCTGCCAATTTAGCTCTGATCCATTGCCTTTCTTCCTCCCCTTCTTCTTGTTGGTCTATAATATCGTTAAACGTTGTTGCTATGTCTGTGATGGCCACGTCTACACGATTTACCCTGTCTCCCAGTAGTGACATTTCTCTGTTGAATTTACGGGTTATTGAGCTAAATTCTTCATGTAGGGAACTGTGAAGTGTCAGTAGCATCTCTTTCATTTGGGTGTCCAGTACAGGCTGGTTTGTGGTTGGGAAGTTTGCTATAGGTGATGTGTGTGCGGCCTGCTGCTGTGTTTGTGGCGTGTCTGCACTCACCCCTTGCAGCGTGTCCTCCGTATCCAGTCTCATCTTTGATCTAGCTGGGCTGTAGGATTGAGGGCTGGGTGGAAGTGGTGTTAGCTGGGGTACCTCATCATCAGCCGTCTCTTCCACTTCTGGGAGCTCCAAGTAGTGGTTGGAGAGTGCGGAGAGCTCCGGCCTACCGCCGCCATCTTGGTCCCCTTCTGCCTGATGAAAGTATGCCGTTAGCTTCTTCGGCTTGCAATCGCCTTGCCTCTTCCTGGACATGGTGTCTCGGTCACCGGGTCCCGCTGGTGTTGTGAGGTGATTTTCGCCGGTCAGCGAGCATTCGTTAAGCTGGGGATCGTCGCTGTAGTCTCTCCTTGCGCCGGAGCTCTAGCTCATGCCGCCATCTGCTGCACGCGCCGGCCGTATGTTAGTGTTTTAAAACCATTATTATGTAGAATTTGAAATGTTATATGTACATGAAGGAAGTCATTTTTGTTCATTACAAATGCATACCTGCTTTCTACCAGTACTCTGTTTATCTAATTTCAAGCCCAATAGATGGGTTCTTCTCATTAAAAACAATTAACTTTATAAGTATTTAATGACATGTGAAAGCTTGAGATCACTTTTTTCTTGGTAAGAACTGGAGTACGCATGTACAAAAAATAATAAGGTGATTTGGTTTTGCTGACGTGTACTTGGGATTCATGTTTTTATTTCTTTTTAGAACATCTTGGCCTTAAATCCCAAGACTGCTATGCATGCAACATTACATTCTACAGCAGTAAAGAAGCAAGTTAAGAAGCAATGGAAAAGGAATCCTGACAAGAGTTGTTCTGTAAGTACTTTCTACATTTACTTCAGATATTGTATGATTGATTTTGTTTTGTGAATAGATGTAGATGCATGTTTATTTTGAAAGTAGGTTTTCAGATGTCTGTACAGTTGGACTTTTATTCACCAGGTAATGTAAGCCTTAAAACTATATTTTACAGTTACTAAATATTTTCTTGGTAATTAAAACTACCTTATGTGCATAGAAGGTAGACAACATATCCACCTGCTATCTGTGCATGAACTTTGATGAACCCATCTCTAAAGTAGAAATAGAAATGTTATAAAGGATAGAGCATAAGATGGGAAGAGATGTCAGAGTAAGCACTACCTTAAAGCGGTAGCAAACAGTCAAAAAAAACAAAACATGACCCCCCCCCCGCAGGTTTACGCTGTAATGTGCTAGTATACACCGCATGCTAGCAGATTAGGACAGACTTACCTGCAAACAGAGCCTTTCAGCGTAGCACTGTCACGGCTGCCCTAGCACTTCCATGTTCACCTGGTCTTGCGGGTTTGTAGTCTACAGTCATTTGGATGGCCCGTTTATGAGATGTTCATTGTACTTACAGGTAAGTCTGATTGCAAGCTTACCTGTAGGTACAAGTTAAGACATTGACTGTTCTACTACTTTAAACAAAGAGAGACATTGTATAATTACTGCTTTGTAGGGGAATTAAATCATTTAAGGATATATTTTTTTGTGTGTGGAAAATAATAAATCTGTTATATTTGCCTGCTCTGAGTAATGGTATTGCACAAAGCTGTGCCAAACCTCCTCTTTTTGGGTCCCCTGCTGGCAATCCAGGCTCTTCTTCTTCTCAGTACACCACTATAGGTAGGTGCATGTACGGAGTGCATCTATTGACACACAGTGTGGCTCAGCCCCATCTGCTCTCTGCTCACATGATTTGATTGACAACAGCAGGAGCCAATGGCTCCCACTGATGCCCATGTGAGCAGAGGGAGATAGGAGAGAACTGCTGCAGACAGGCACATTGCTGGATCGAGATAGTACTTAGGTAAGCATAATGGGGTGAGGGGGAGTACAATTGCTGGGACATTTTTTACCTTAATACACAGAATTCATCAAGGTAAAAAATGTTGAACCTTTAGAACCACATAAACAAATAAACACAACTCTATATGAGATATCAAGTAGAGATGAGGTTCAGGTTTGCCTGCATAGTAGCAGCAAGGAATAAACTATATTGCAGTGCATACACCAGTGGTTCTCAAATCCTGTCCTCGGAATACTAGAATACTGCAATCACTGAGCAGCAAATGATATCAGCTGTGATGCATTTCAGTTATCCTGCAAACCTGGCCTGTTAGTGGGTCCCGAGGACAGGAGTTGTTGTTAAAAAAGTAAGATGTGCACAGCATTTATTTAAGAAAACTGAACTCTGGAAGCTGCTCAAAAAGGCAGATGGCCCTCCTCCAGCTGATCTTTTCCACATTGCTGACTTACTATGCCTTGTTCTGCACCTTGTCAGTGTGAGAAGGCAGCTATTTTGGCAGGGATTTTGCTACCTCATATTAGAGCTTCCATCAAGAAAAACAATGAGAAGCACAGTAGTGACATCACCAAATCTCATAAGACTATCAGTCACAACAGTGACTTAAAAAGGGAGATTAACTAAAATTGGTGCACACAGAATCTGGTAACCAATCAGCTTCTAACTTCAGCTTGTTCAATTAAGCTTTAACAATAAAACCTAGAAGCTGATTGGTTATTATAGTGCCTTGGAAAGGTATTCATACCCCTTGAAATTTTCCACATTTTGTCATGTTACAACCAAAAACGTAAATTTATTTTTTTGGGATTTTATTTGATAGACCAACACAAATTGGCACATAATTGTAAAGTGGAAGGAAAATGATAAACGTCTTTCCAAACTTTTTCTAAATAAATATGTGAAAAGTGTGGTGTGCATTTGTATTCAGACCCCTTTACTCTGATACCCCTAACTAACATCTAGTGGAACCAATTGCCTCCAGAAGTCACTTAATTAGTAAATAGAGTCCACCTGTGTGTAATTTAATCTCCATATAAATACAGCTGGAAAATTTCAAGGGGTATGAATACTTTTTCAAGGCACTGTATGCACAGCTGCACCAGATTCTGTGCACACCAGTTTTAGTAAATCGTCCCCAAAGTGTTTTCCACTGTTGCAGCCAAATTGGGATAGCACAATTATAACACGTTATATTTGTTACAGGTTCCCATTCATAAAGCATAACTTAAAAACATATGAAAAAAACTGCTGTTTTTTTTTTTTAAATCTAAAAATGTTTCTATTAGTATTTAAATGGGCATAAGGTAACAGTGTGGTTGATTTACTAAATGCAAATATCCTGTACATTGCAAGTGCAGTTCCTCTAGATCTGAGGGGAACATGCAAGGGGAAAAAAACATAATTTTTGCTTGCACAGGATTGGATAATAGAAATCAGCAGAGCTTCCCCTCAGATCTAGAGCAACTGCACTTACAGTGCACTTCTAAATGCACATGTAATGCACAGTATATTTACCTTTAGTAAATCAACCTCAATGTCAATCCTGACAAATACATGCACTTATGTTATACATACTCAATCAAAGCAATAGATCTAACAAGGTCTCAGCAATATAGAATACACAGAAGTAATGTATTACATAGACAATTTACACGTTCTCAAATTGCTGATGCAAATTAAATAAGAGCTCTAATCCTAGAATGTTCAACTAAATAAGTGCAAAACAAAATAAAAAAAAAACAATTAGAATATTATCAGTTGCAAAACTATGAAAACCTAAACCAAAAGTGTTTAGGTCTTAGATATAGCGATATTTGCAACTTAGTAGTATCCTTAGACAACAAATCACAAATAAATATATGACACTGCAGTCGGAGTATACGGAACCTGATCACATAACAACCATTTTTTAAAATCAAGTATTTAAATATACAGATTTGTTTATTAATCTCCACCATCTGCCATTGTAAGGTAGGTACCCTAGCATGGATCCACAGCTTAGCTATCAGTTTCTTGGCAGTTAAAAATAGCTGATGTAAGAAGGTGCGCAGATAAATGTTTACTAATTAGACTTGGAACCAGCAGGCAGAATTGCAGGTCTAATTGTACTGGGACCCCATGCCCACATGCAAAAGGAATATTTGCTTCCAATTAGCCTGTATTTGTGAGCAGGGCCAGAGCAGGTAGAAAAAGAAGCCAGATGTCCCTTGAATCTTAGTCCATAATGGGTAATAGGATGTCCCATATCTTGGCATCAAATAGGTATGAAGAAGTATAAATAGATGGGTAAGCATATGATCAAGTGTCAGGTTATCAGTGGCTGGTTAGAACCTCTTTCCAGCTCTCATCATCAAAAGTATTCAAATTAGCACCCCACAAAATCTTTCATTATGAGCTTGAGCTCCTGCCATGGGATCCTGGAGGGCTGTGTAAAATTTCAAAATTATTTTTCTGAGGGAAGCTTCAACCATATTGCCTGGTGACCACATGTGTAGGCTGAAGTTATCAGAAAAGGATAGAATACAGCAAACGACATTCTTTTTTTAAATCAAAAAGGATTTGATTTATCCAACAGTTAAACTAAATGAGTAATGCTGTATCTACATCAGAACTCAGGATGTGGCACCACAATACACTCAGGCAAAGATTGATTTTGCCACAGTGGAGTGTGACTATTAACTCCTGAAATACCTACTTAGTATATAACTATGTCCCATAGCTTGACACACGTTGGTAGAATGTAGGCCTTTGTAACATTTAAACTTACAGTTAACACTAGCAAAAGGTATTGGGTAGGATTAGAAGTGTCAGATGCCATAAGGTGCATAAATCAGGGGGCTTCAACCATGCACCAGTGGAAAATATGAGAAGTCTATGAAGCTAAGTAGTATACTTTGAAGTCTAGCAGTGCCAGGTTTCCCAAATTCTTAAGGTGTTTCAGAGTGGACCAGTTTAGTTTTTGTCTGCTGGAGCCCCAGGTAAGTTTTATGTAGGGAATTTAACACAAGCGTATTTCAAGGACAAATAGATTGGAGAGTGCCAAAGTAGATAAAGTACTTTAACAAGATTAATCTGTCCCATTACACCAATCAGGGTCTTGGACTGCATGTCAGGACCTGTGTCATTTGAGTCACCTGCTGGTGACACTGTTGTTCCCTGAGTCGAAGGATGCAGTTCCTGTAGCCACCAGAGAGTTTCTCCCAACAGTCAGGCTATCTGAGTAATTATTCTGCACTTGACCTGAACTGCTGGGAGTTAATTAATCCTGCCCATAACTGAGGTTCATTGCTTCAGTGTTCTTCCTGTGAGTCATGTCCCTGCCTGATCCTGATTATTCCTGTACCTGCTCCTGTACCTGATCCTGACTCTTGTTCCTGGTTCCTATACCCGTTCCTGATCCTAAGACCTGCTTCCTCTACCCTGCTCCCTGAGTCCTTTGCTCCCTGCTCCCCTTGTTTCCTGTCCCAGTCCTGACCTTGCCCAGCTTATGTGTGCTCTTTCCACTTGTTAGGTAATCGTTTGGGTTTCTGTAAATTCTTCTAAATTCATATATGAATATCTTGTCTTAAGTGAGATGTTTTTACCAGGTATAAAGCCAGTTTGATCTGGGTGTATAGTGGTTTAGATAACTTGATTAAGCCTAAGGAAAATGATTTTCTCTAAAATAGCATCTGTTTGTAGTAAATAAATATGTCTGCTGGGTCAAGAGGCTTAGAACTCAAATGATAAACCATCTGTGTTTGAGTCCTTAGCCCAAATTTGAAAATGGCAGTCCGGGATTCAGTAATCCTAAAAGGTGCCTCCAGCACAGCCACCAGTTTGAAGGCCAGTTGTAGCAAAGAAAGTCAGGGGGCATTCAGGAGAGCAGAGATCCATGTGTGAGGAACTTAAATTCACGATTCAATAACTATGCCAACAGCTTACCAGATCCCTCTCCATTTCCAAAATCCCATGCTGATATTTCTTTGCCTTAGCTAAGTGTATCATATAAGTAATAAGAAGTTGTAATTAAAGCACCTGTGGCGCAGAGATGGATCCTAAGCAAAGGCCTCAGTAGCAGCTGCCAGGGCTGATCAGCTTGTTGTTCAGCAACATATGTCAGTTAAACCTCTTTGATGAGTGAAGAGAGGTGAGTGCATGTATTCAAGAACAAGGGGCCAGTGGAGACCTCATTCCTTTCAAACAAGGAAAGATGAATGCATCTGGATGCATTGGATAATCCAAAACAGTTTCCGCTTTCGGGATAAAGGAGAAGGCCATACATTACACTTTAGCTTTACCTAACAGGAGAAGTGATCTGGAGAGATTACCCACACTGTCGAGAAGAGCAATAGTGTAGTAGGTCAAAATGGAAAGCTCTGACATAAGATGTTGAAAAGCAGGAAAATACCTGATGATCAGCATGTTTATGATGTCAGGTGTCTATCATAGACACAGCTTGCAACATGAGTGTAAAATGAATGAAGTTATTACATGAAAGTCCCTCAGTGTGAATAGGTTTCATCTGAACCTAGTTTTAAAACCATATTAAAATTTTCCAGTTAAATGACTTAAAGGTTATGTTCACCTTTAGGAGCATGTTACACCCATACTTAGGGTGTAACATGCTTCTATACACCTGCCTCCCACCGCTAGAGCTCCCAGCTCTGTGACTGCAGGCGGGTATCTTCTCCCCGCACCCACTGTCACAATTTGAAAACCATGCAACCCACACAGACATGTCATTCATTCACTGTTTCCTGTAAATGAATGAACTACAAGTACAGTTGGCCACCATGGTAGATGACTTATAGTTCTTAATGAACTGTGAGGATGCTGGTTAACGTTATCATAATTCGTTGATTTTTTTTTCCTGCAGTTCAATCACTGTCAGCCCATGTAGGAGGTACAGACAGACAGATTATACAGGATTTATATAATTATGATTATACAGGATTTATATAGCACAGACAGTTTGAGCAGCGCTCATCAGACAGATGACTGAGAGTCTGCAGGTTCCAGACATTGCTTCTGCGATCTGCTGATTGTGGGTACAATGCTTTACAGGCTGTGTACATTTTGTTTTTTATAAATGCACATTTTTAACACTGCAAAAATATATGTACATTTATTTTTGAAAATTGAGTTTATCCTTTAAACTCTGTGGTAAGAGGACATGAAAGTCATCCCTCCTGACAAAGAAAGCCAATATCAACAGTGGGAGCCCAACAAATGTACCATGCAGGAAATAATATCTTCCCTGCTGGTCCAAATCCAAATGATGTAACATAAACTGAACAATTTATAAGAATAGAAATCCCCTGGGAGGTGGATGTATGAATCCCAACCTACCCATGGCCTCCTGAAAGAATGTTAGATTGTGTCAATTAACAACATGGGGCCTGTAAAACAAAAGTAATAAACAGGGGAAGGAAGGACTAGAAGCCAGCAACAATAACAGGTAACACTGTAAACCCCTGATGAAGGTGCTTGGGAGGTAAATCAGCGATGTCAGAGAGACTGCACTTACTAGGCTTGTGCAGAGGTTTATAGAGAGAGGTTAAAGGAAGGGGTTAAACCTTCCAGGAGAGGGCACGCTGACATCACTAATATTTTGATATCTACCCGGGAGACGGGAACAAGCCGGTACACGCTTGTTTTCTTTGCTGCTATGTGAGTACCCTTTACCTTTGTGCAATAAACACTGTTTTTAAGGTACTTCACTATCCAAGTCGTTTTTCTTTCTGCGGGTGACAATCCATCTCTGTGAGGTCTGAGCACCGGGGAAAATATATTGGACTTATCGTCACACCTGTGATCCAACGCCGGCTGATGCAGTAGGAGCGTATTCGATTGGAGAAGCTTAAGGATAGGCGGGCTCAGTCACCATATACCCCAGGCTGGGGAAAAAGCCATCGCTTTGAATATAGCTGGGTCTGGTAAGCCTCCTTACATCAGGTGGTGGATGCACATTGATTACCAACACACTGGGTGTCATGTTGTGAGAACATTGCATGTGTGGACTTTCCTATATGTTCAAGATTGAAAACATTGTCATACAAGTGGACTTATTTCATAGTACTTGCTTAGTGCCTTCACTCGACCCTTTTTTTCTCTTTAGCACAGCCCCGATTGTAGTACTGTCTCCTATACTTTTTAGTATTTGGCAGCAGCTCGTTTTGGACATTAGCGCGGTTTATTTTTGCCCTATTAACACTGTAAGCCCCTGATGAAGGTGCTTGGGAGGTAAATTGGCGATGTCAGAGAGACCGCACTAACTAGGCTTGTGCAGAGGTTTATAGAGAGAGGTTAAAGGAAGGGGTTAAACCTTCTAGGAGAGGGAACCCTCCAGGAAAAAACTTCTGCAAGTCATAAAAAAACACCCTATAGATGACAGCATGAGGACAGAGAGAAAAGGAGAGAATAAATGTTAACTCTAATTATTGATAAGCTTGGGTGTGTGCGGATCCTAGTCCAAGCTCCATCTTGAGCAAGCCCACCAGGAAGCTGTCATCTGTACTGAGTCAAGTATCTGCCTCGCAGTTGCATGTATTCAACAGGGGTGTACATGTGTCATGGTGGGATGGGGCATGCCTCAGTTGCTTATGATTGACCCTGTAGAATGACCACTTCCTGTAGGGCTTGCTCAGGTGGGTTTGGACTAGGATCTGAACATGCCTACTCCTAATGCCTCACCTCCCAGTAGTATATGTATAAATCAATTGGGAGCCTGAGAACCCATTGCTTGAGCCAGCAAAACATATCCTCAAGGTAGTTAAAGTGCATGGTTACCATCAGCGACCCCCAACCAAGTAGCATACATCATTGCATAACCAATGTTGAGTACACGTTGAGCACATGTGGAAAACGGTAAAACACAGGGGGAAGAGGAGTTGTAATGCTAATGTACAGGTCACATACAATGAAAGTATGGATATGAAGGAGATAATATTTAGATGTGAAGAATAAAGGAGGTGAAGGGGTTATTAATACTGTCGCTGCAGAGACAGGATGGAGCTGACATATACAGGGGAGGAGTGGGAAGTAAACGCATTAAAATCTGCTCTGGAATCAACAAATAAATGATTAATTCATTCATTTCTCCTCTTCCCCCTCCTTTGTTGTAATAGGTGGGGAGGGCTCACAGATGTAAATGTTACACTGTTTACATTATTATATCACTGTGATCACCAACACAGAGCTTAAGATATAAAATATTATGTATACAATTAAATTCTGTGATTTCTGTTCTCATTAAGTCTGACCAAACTGGATTAATTCCAGGTAGATCCACTAACATAAACATCAGTAGCAAAGGTGTAACTAGAACCTCCAGGGCCTGGTAACACCCCATTCAGGGCTGCCCAGGCCTCTTCCCTCCGAGACCCATTGGCAGAATGCCAGGTCCTGGTTGTAAGTGTGACCTTTGCAACCCTGATAGTTCTGCCATTGTTGTCAGTAGTTTTTTATTTTTGTTGTTTTATTTATTTTAAATATTTTTTTAGAATTTTTCAAACAATTTTTGTTTACATTTACAATCCTGTTGGGGAGCTTTGGCGCAATATCAGGGGTCTAAACTGACCTTTGAGACAGAGAAAAGATATTGAGGACACAGCCATTAATCTCCATCTCTGCAGCCTCTGGACAGAGCTTCCCATACATTCACAAACAACAGTTTACACAGAAAAGGAAGGGGCCTGCAAATGAGGTATTTACCAGCCCTTTCTTGCTCTTCATCCTGACACATCCCCTGCAGCAGCCGGGGAGAGAGAGTAAGGGGGAGGCAGGCAGAGCTGCTGGGGCTGAGGGGGGCCAGGTGAGCACAAAAGAGCCTAAGGGCAACAGAAAGAAGAGGAAGTTGGATCAGAAGGTCGGTGGGTACTGCATATAGAGGAAGCGATCTTCTCCACTTTCCTCCTGCAGCAGCTGAATGCATGCAGGAGGGAGAGGAGAAGAAGTAGGCTTTCAGCAGATGCAGGAGTAAAATTAGGGGTTGGTTCCCCTATATGCTGCCCCCGCCACCCCTCCTGTGCAGATGTACAGGGGAGCCCCACGTGTCCCCTGCAGCATGGGACTGGGTCTCAGTTGTGATCCCTATGACCCCTGTATTTATGCCCTGATCCATAGGCTTTTCACATCTACCCCTCAAGCTATCATGGCTTTTGACTTGATAGTACAACAGCTGAAAGGAAGGGCTCCCAGAACGTTACACTATTTACATCACATATGATTGCTGTGATAACCACAGAAATGACAAGGTCACATGTCATGGAGCTGCTTGGGTTGGCTCTATATAAGGCTTTGCAGTTGCTCCAGAGGTTAGTAAATGAGTTGAAACTTCACTTTGCAAAGACTACCCAATCACATGCAAGGAAAATTTAAAAAAACAGCATTTTTTGCTAGTACATGATTGGACGATGGAAGTCAGTAGAGCTTCACCTCATTTACTAAGCTCTGGAGCACTTGCAGGGTCCAATTGCACTTGTAAAGTGCTATTTCTGGAATGTGACAATAGGTGTATTGCGCTTAGGATTGGAATTGCTCAGCTGCTGCCCTCCTGAATTCCCTCCCGTGGGTGGGATTAATGCAGTATTAGTTATGTTTGGATATGGCGCTGTCTGAGCTTTGGGTATACAAGAAAAAATATATGTATATTAATGCAAATATGCTAGTATGATGTACTAGTTCCACAATTTTCAATGTTTGAGCCGTGCTTGTCTATAAAGTGCAAGCGTGCTTCGGTGGTAGTTTATATGTTGTACTTGTAGTGCTACAGATTGGCATACCTTATTTACAAAGCAACCCTTAATATTGATACATGTAAATAGATAAACCACAGATAGTAAAAGATTAAAACATTTCAGAGATTAAATTAAAAAACATATAAAAAATATATATATAAAAAGTGTGCAAAATCCAAATAATGTGCTGTTGTGCATGTACTAGTTTCCTCAGAAAAAAAACAAAAATAGATATATCCATATAAAAACCGTTTAAAAATCCTTTTGTTATATGTGATATAAATGGTTAATCAGCTTTTTTCAATCCTTATTCAGATCCTTGGCAGGTGTCAGTTTATAACCAGTTCTATGTGCAGTTAAAGTGCAAGGTGCTCAGAAGTGACAGTCCATTAGTTTTCCATATTCAGAACCCTTGATGTGCAAAAATTAGATGTGATTCACGCGTGCTCCCCCAATGTTCCCCTCCTTACCAGAGGGCACTACCCCTGCAGGGGTTAAGCGCCTATCTTTGTCTTTGATCCTCGGTTGTTCCTGGTAGTGACAGCTCCATCCATGTGTATCAAGGAGAAAAACAAAGAGGGGATTCCATAGTGTAGTAGTCAAAAACAAAGTTTTATTCAAAAGAATAGGGACAAGTCCAAATTTCAAATATAAAAAATATTTAAAAACTTTTAAAACCAGAAATCAGAACCTCATGCCAAGTGTGTAATATAGGTTCATGATAGGTGTATAAAGTAAGGGAATTAGGTCCTATCTATTCATCCTCCTGGTGCCGGCGTGCACTCGCTCATTGGGAGGAAGACCCTTCGGCTTCCTGCAGTGTGGACCGCGAACGGCTGTGGCACGCTAACCCGGGACCGGAAGTGACATACGGACCAATGATCGCTCGGCTAGGTGGTCACCTGACGCGTTTCGTCGTGGGACGTTTTCAAAGGTGTCCCACGACGAAACGCGTCAGCTGACTACCTAGCCGAGCGATCATTGGTCCGTACGTCACTTCCGGTCCCGGGTTAGCGTGCCACAGCCGTTCGCGGCCCACACTACAGGAAGCCAAAGGGTCTTCCTCCCAATGAGCGAGTGCACGCCGGCACCAGGAGGATGAATAGATAGGACCTAATTCCCTTACTTTATACACCTATCACGAACCTATCCGTGCCCATCAGTGCCACCTATCAGTGCCCATCAGTGCTGCATATCAGTGCCATCTATCAGTTGTATCAGTATTGTTTATCAGTGCTGCCTATCAGTGCCCATCAGTGCTGCATATAAGTGTCTTACCATCAGTGCAGCCTCATCAGTGCTCATCAGTGATGGAGAAAATATAGTTTTGTAACAGAAACAAATATTTTTTTTTTCAAAATTTCTGGGCATTTTTATCTGGATTACCACTAAAAGGAAGCTCTATTTGTGGGGAAAAAAATGATAAAAATTTTGTTTGGGTACAGCGTTGCATGACCGCGCAGTTGTCATTCAAAGTGTAACAGAGCTGAAAGCTGAAAATTGGCCTGGGCAGGAAGAGGGTTAAAGTGCCCAGTATTGAAGTGGTTAAAGGGTAGCTCCACTTCCATGGGAAAAAATTTGGCTGATAAAAAAATATATATATATATATAGTATAGCATATACAGTTGAAAGTAATAAAAAAGTAATATTGTAATTGAGTTTTATTAAATTTTACCTTTCTTTTTCAATCTGCAGTCCTGTAGTGTTCTATAAAATGCAATGCAATATGGCTACCTGGAGGCATTCTGTACACAGATGGTATACAGAATGCCCCCCTGAAAATGTGATTGGCTTACTGATCTTCCCAAAAGTTTGCACTAAGATACAAATCAGATTTTGAGCATTCCCTGCAACAAAAATGTCCTTTTTAGTGAGGTACTCTCAAAGGGAAACCATGTCTAAAGGGATGCAGACCTTGCCAATTTTCTCATTAGAGCCCTGCAGGTGCAGCAGCGGACTGATAATTATAATGCCACTCCCATACAGATGCACTCTGTACATAGATACAGACAAAATTTTTCTTCAGAATAAAAAAAGGTTGCAATATGCAACAAAGTTTATCCCTACAATGCACATAGATCACCCAGAGGGGAATGTTTTTTTTTTTCAACAAAGTGGACTTACTGTTTAAGCTATCAGACATTAATGCATTTATACTTTCATAAAAGCTATGGTTATACTTCACACTTGTACTGTTTATATTTCTGTGTCTGGTTTCTCTCTAAATACACTTAATATAAAAAATTGTCCCCTCCTCAGTCTGTCCCCTAATTGCACATTGCAAACTTTTCTGAACAAAAGAAGCTAACTAAAGAGCCATATATGAACCAACTTGAAAGGTTATATTATGAAAGCCCAGCAATTCTTTCTGAAACTGCAGTTAACATTATACTGTGCCCTCCCTCTAAATCACAGCACCGTGGCTGACACATGAAGTAAAAGGAGGATAGTAACTGTTGGTTAATAAGAGCAAGTTGTTTTTATTATCGGCTCTGTATGACAGGCTAGGAAGTAGTAGTGACCACGTGCATGTACTATTTTTTTTTAGTTCTACGGTAAGAGTTAGTCATGAGCAACCCATAAACATATTTTTATCCACAAAAACACAATTCTGATTATTGTGGATATACGATCTGGTTAGATAATTAGTATTTTATAGCATCATAATATAATGGTAACCAATATACAGTATCTCACAAAAGTACACAACTCACAATTTTTGTAAATATTGTATTCTATCTTTTCATGTGAAAACACTGCAGAAATTACACTTTGCTACAATGTAAAGTAGTGAGTTTGTATAACAGTGTAAATTTGCTGTCCCCTCAAAATAATTAATGTCTAAACCACTTGCAACAAAGTGAGTATACCCCTAAGTGAAAATGTCCAAATTGGGCCCAAAGTGTCAATATTTTTTATGGCCACCATTATTTTCCAGCACAGCCTTAGCCCTCTTGGGCATGGATTTCAATAGAGCTTCATAGGTTGCCACTGGAGTCCTCTTCCACTCCTCCATGAGGACATCACAGAGCCTTTCACTCCTCCGCCTTCCATTTGAGGGTGACCCACAGATGCTCAATAGGGTTTAGGTCTGGAGACATGCTTGGCCAGTCCATTACCTTTACCTTCAGCTTCTTTAGCAAGGCAGTGCTCATCTTGGAGGTGTGTTTGGGGTCGTTATCATGTTGGAATACTGATAAAGTGTAGAGGGGGGAATTTGGGACTTTATGTGAGGCTACAGGACACATAAAAAGGTCAAGTGCTTACATCCCTAATATATTTAATGGATGAAAGAAAAATAAAATTGGGACTTCATATGAAGCATGTGATCAATATGATCAATAAAAGGCCAATGCAATATGATCAATAACATCTCTGATAGCACTCCAATTATATACAATCATATTCATAACATATCAATAACTTGTAGTTCGACGCGTTTCATGGATAGCTTCAAATCTTCATGAGCAAGTAACAAATTCAATGTCTAAAAAAAGTTGTACAGCTACCATATGTCTATCTACAGACACAGGGATAAGGGGTAAAAAATTATACCACTAAGTAGCCCACTCATACTTACAAGTGACCCACGTGTCTGGATGAAAGACGATGCAAGCTGGGGGCTGGATGGTATAATTTATCCCTGTGTCTGTGGATAGACATATAATTACTGTACAACTTTTTTAGACATTGAATTTGTTACTTGCTTCTAAAGATTGGAAGGTATCCATGAAACACGTCGAGCTACAAGTTATTGATTTGTTACAAATATGATTGCATATAATTGGAGTGCTATCAGAGATTTTATTGATCATATTGTATTGGCCTATACCAAGGTGATTGCTATGTTTTTTATTTGCCACATGAACATGGATCTCAGAGTCTGATGTTTTTAAATAATTAAATTGTGTATTCACATCTCATTATGTTGTTTAGACTATGTGAATAACAATTACAATAAAAGATTGCAATTATACAATTGATTTATTTACGCTATGCTATTATACATAGATCACGGCATATTGTCATCAGGAGATACATCATTACCTTTTACCCGTCAGACACTCCCTGTTCATGTCCAACTGATCACATGCTTCATATAAAGTCCCAAATTTCTATTTCTTTCATCCATTTCATGTTGGAATACTGCCCTGCGGCCCAGTCTCCGAAGGGAGTGGATCATGCTCTGCTTCAGTATGTCACAGTACATGTTGGCATTCGTGGTTCCCTCAATGAACTGTAGCTCCCGAGTACCGGCAGCACTCATGCAGCCCCAGACCATGACACTCCCACCACCATGCTTGACTGTAGGCAAGACACACTTGTCTTTGTACTTCTCATCTGGTTGCCGCCACACACACTTGACACCATCTGAACTGAATACGTTTATCTTGGTCACATCAGACCACAGGATGCAGTTATAGTAATCCATATCATTAGTCTGCTTGTCTTCAGCAAACTGCTTGCAGGCTTTCTTGTGCATCATCTTTAGAACAGGCTTCCTTCTGGGATGACAGCCATGCAGACCAATTTGATGCGGCATATGGTCTGAGCACTGACAGGCTGACCCCCCCCTTCAACCTCTGCAGCAATGCTGGCAGCACTCATAGGTTTATTTACCAAAGACAACCTCTAGATATGATGCTGAGCATGTGCACTCAACTTCTTTTTATAGCCTAGACCATCTTTATGTAGAGCAACAATTCTTTTTTTGTTAGATCCTCAGGGAGTTCTTTACCATGACATGCCATGTTGAACTTCCAGTGACCAGTATGAGAGAGTGAGAGTGATAACACCAAATTTAGCACACCTGCTCCCCATTCACACCTGAGACCTTGTAACACTAACGAGTCACATGACACCGGGGAGGGAAAATGGCTAATTGGGTACAATTTGGACATTTTCACTTAGGCGTGTACTCACTTTTGTTGCCAGTGGTTTAGACATTAATGTCTGTGTATTGAGTTATTTTGAGGGGACAGCAAATTTACATTTTTATACAAGCTGTTCACTCCTACTTTACATTGTAGCAAAGTATCATTTTTTCAGTGTTGTCACATGAAAAGATATAATAAAATATTTACAAAAATGTGAGGGGTGTACTCACTTTTGTAAGATACTGTATTGTATGTTCCAACTGGGTGAATATCAGAAGTATGTGTTATAGATATATTGTACCATGCACTACTTTGTTCATTGCATTATCACAATTGATATATGAAGCATAGGAAGGACATTTCCTGCTTCATGGGAGCAACAGTGGTTTTATTTCTGATTAAAGTGATACTAAACACACACTGTTTAATTTACATTGTCCCTTTCATTTCTGTATGTGAATGATGGCACTGTAATTATTTTAATAAGAAAACTTTTTGCTAATTCATATACAGCTGTCACATGACCCAGATCTTTCCCAGTCTGTCTGCGCGGAAACTTAAGCAGGAGAAGCTTCTAGTCCTCTGCTGCTGCTAAAAATAAAAAAACAGCCTTTGGTATACAGAGTAAATATACATAAATAATATCAATAAACTGTTTTAAATTGGCATAAAAATACATATTTGAAATAAAATCTTTATTATTTTGTGGAAATAACATGGTGTGGATGGATTTGCGCCAGTCACAGGCTGTGTTATACCCCCTCCAGCCTGTGTCTTAGAATAAGAGGGAGATGAAGGCTCCATTAATACACATGTAATATCCCACCCCTATTGTGTTTAGCTGGTTAATGGGCATGGAGGAAGAGGGAGGGAGTGGGCTGTCATTTATCACTGTGTATACATCGTATATGTGACTCTATAATTACATGGGCTACTCAGATGTGATAGAGAGAATATGCTCACTGAAAACTGAGCATGTGCAAAGTTGCCACCACAGCTGCAAAGTACCTAGCTGAATTGGGGACATGAACAGAAGGTGGAGATAGAGAACAGCAGGATCAACCAGTTCTTTTGCAGAATACAGAAAACAAATCTTATAGTGACTGAGTGAGTATGAATAGCTTGTAATACAACATTTGTTGATAGGTTTTTATGATGCGGGTCTAGTGAAGTCCAAAAATCTTTAGCTTCAAAAAAGAATTCCATATATTCTGTTCATTTGTGATCAGTCAATAGGTAATAAGAAAAAGATTTGCTAGAACAATAAGATTGATTGTATACTTTGCTAACTAAACTGAAGACTAATCATTTAGAAAATATTTCTAGTCGTGTTGAAATATCAGATTTCTCTAGCAGAAACAATCAAAAACTATAATGCCAAATCACATTAAAGTGTTTGTAACATTAATACTTAAAGAGGAAGTAAACCCAGATTGGGTTTATGCATCGCATAGTAGCCCATTATGTGCCACTTACCTGCAAACGAAGCCTGCAATGTCCAACGCTGTCCCCTGTGCTGGCGGCGTCCATCTTCAGGCACTCTTCCTTGCGGGGCCGCAACTCCAGCTCTGTGACTGGCCGGAGTCGCGTGACGTCACTCCCGCACATGCGCGCGGGAGCCGTCAGTCATGGTACGATCACAGTGGAGAAACGGCATGGAGGTCGTTTCTTCACTGCGCATGTGGCGAAATGACGTCGGCGCGGCTAATACACTGCATATCTCCTGAACCGTACAGGTTTAGGAGATATGCAGGGCACCTACAGGTAAGCCTTATCATAGGCTTACCTGTAGGTTAAAGTGGTTGTCACGAGTTGACAACCACTTTAAATTCACTGCCAGCCCCTCTCTTGTATGCAGCCATAAGGCACAGTCTTAGTGTTTTTTTTTAAACCGATGCCTCTAAATACCTTTTTTTCCTGTATCTTCAAGCCGGTCACATGACTCCTGGCCGCTCTCCCATGCTGATCGAGGGCTATAGCAGGAGAGACAGAGATCTTCCTCTGACATCAGCCGGGGAGGTCATGTGCCCACTCAGCCCCTCTCACTGTAGCCCTGGATTGGAGGTGTAGAGCTGCAGGGAATCACATGACCAGCCTGAAGATACATGAAAAAAGGGTATCTACAGGCTTTGTTTTTAACAAACACTTACACAGTGCATTATGGCTGCTTAAAAGAGAGGGGCTGGCAGTAAATGTTTTATAAGTTTACTTTTCTACTAACCGCAGCAGAAGGGGGTAAAGACCTCTCACACAGACACACAGAGTTGACAGGCAAGGGGGGACAGAGGAGAGCTGTGGATGACAGAGGCATGTAAACTGATCAAGGTGTCAGAGCTCAGCAGTCATGAAAAACCGTGGTCAGTTTACAGGGGGAGGGCATAACCAGGCAGGATCAGCCAGCTGACCCCTTTCACACTGAAGCAGTTTACAGATGTTGCCTGTAAACTGCCTCTCCTGTGTCCCCAGTGTGATAGCCCAAGTGCTTTCACATTGGGGCAGTGTGCTTGGAGGACAAGAAAAAAAGTCCTGCAAGCAGCATCCTTGGGGCTTTGCGGTGAATGGTGATACACTGCTCCTACACTGTCCCCTCCATTAAAATCAATGGGCAGCACTTCCAAAGCGGTTGCAGACCGCTTCGGAAGCACCGTTCCGGCACTTTTAACCCCTTATGGGGGGTTAAAATCACCCCACTCCCGCCTGCATAGCGGCACCATATCACCGATATAACAGCGGAAAAGCTCAGCTGAAAGTAAAGGCGCTCTACCACTACCTCCCCAGTGTGAAAGTACCTTTACAGCTTACAGAGGAACAGGTTAGACAGCACAAGCACTGCTGCTTAACCTGATATGAGGGAACAGGATTTCTTTTTTTAGGGTTACAAACACTTTAAAACTCTGCAGCTGAAGAAAAGTGAGAAAATCTGCTTAATAAATAATTAATGTTCAACCTGATAGAATTTTTAGAAGGGCATTGGTGGCTTGTATCTCACACTGGTGTGCCTTGATGGATAGGCCTTCCAGCTGTGATTCCCTGGTCTGCCTTTACAAAGCTGTAACAGTCTCAATTCATCCTTGGGCTAAGCCGTTTAATTTACGTAATAATGGGAGTTTTTCTCTCTATTTTTCTCTCTAATTTTTAAGTGTTTAATGCAAGGAAAGGAAAGCATATGCATGAGAAGAATGCAGTTGAGTTAAAGAAAGAAATCAAACCACTTTGAAACATTGCTGTATAATCTTGGTATGACTTTTAAGGGTATAGAAACTGCATTTTTTCACTTTCCATTTGCAATATGGGAAATGTGTGTTTTTGTGCTGTAAAAAATGTTTCCTATATATTGACTAAAATAAAGCAGGAAATAGGTTTGGTTACTTAGCAACAAGATATTGTGAATTAGAGTGAAGGTTGATTTGAAAAATGTGATGTTCAAGGGCAGCTAAGAATGAAAGAATTCTCTCTTTGCTGAGTTTGTCCTATGAATTTAAAGGTTCATATAATCGTGGTTCTTTTTTTCTATTTTAACCTTTCAAACTTAGTTTTTTTTTATGTAAGTGAAGTTTTTCTAGTGGTACAGCAATGAAAAACAGAGATTGTAACTAGAGTTGAGCGAACTTCTAGAAGTTCGGGTTCTGCTGGTTCGGCCGAACTTCGGGACAAAGTCCGGGTTCGGGTCTGGACAGAACCCGAACTTTGTCCCGGACCCCGAACCCCATTGAAATCAATGGGGACCCAAACTGTTAGGCACAAAAATGGCTGTAAAATAGTCCTGGAAAGTCCTAGAGGTCTGCAAAAGGAAGGAAATGGGGGTAAGGGTGGGACAATTGCCCTACAAAGAAATGGGGACAGGGAAATAACTAAAAGCATTTTTAAAAAAATAAAAACCTAAAAGCAAAAATGGAGGTGGATGTGGACCATCTTCAAACTGGGTCTGAAAAGTATTAATTAACGGTAGAAGCCATATAACTAAAGTAAAAACTGTGTAAAAAAAATATAAATAAGCAGGGAGAACCCATATCACTGTTCTGCAAACATCTGGAAACTGTGTGTGTCACTTTAAATAAAACCGGGACTAACTGAACTACTGTTCTGCAAACATCTGGAAACTGTGTGTGTCACTTTAAATGAAACCGGGACTAACTGAACTACTGTTCTGCAAACATCTGGAAACTGCGTGTGTCACTTTAAATGAAACCGGGACTAAATTAACTACTGTTCTGCAAACATCTGGAAAGTCTGTGTGTCACTTTAAATGAAACCGGGACTAACTGAACTACTGTTCTGCAAACATCTGGAAAGTCTGTGTGTCACTTTAAATGAAACCGAGACCAACTGAACTACTGTTCTGCAAACATCTGGGAAGTCTGTGTAACACTTTAACAAAAACCAAACCCATATCACTGTTCTGCAAACATCTGGAAAGTGTGTGTGAAACTACAGCATAGAGAAGAACAGGGATATGGTTTTGCTCTGCTATAGTTTCACACACACTTTCCAGATGTTTGCAGAACAGTGATATGATATCACTGTTCTGCAAACATCTGCAAACTGTGTGTGAAACTATAGTAGAGCGAAACCATATCCCCGTTCTTCTCTATGCTGTAGTTTCACACACACTTTCCAGATGTTTGCAGAACAGTGATATGATATCACTGTTCTGCAAACATCTGGAAAGTGTGTGTGTGAAACTATAGCAGAGCGAAACCATATCCCTGTTCTTCTCTATGCTGTAGTTTCACACACACTTTCCAAATGTTTGCAGAACAGTGATATGGGTTCGCCCCGGTTTTTGTTAAAGTGTTACACAGACTTTCCAGATGTTTGCAGAACAGTAGTTCAGTTAGTCCCGGTTTCATTTAAAGTGACACACAGACTTTCCATATGTTTGCAGAACAGTAGTTCAGTTAGTCCCGGTTTCATTTAAAGTGACACACACAGTTTCCAGATGTTTGCAGAACAGTATACTTTTTTGACACAGTTTGAAGATGATTTGAAGATGATACTCTGAAAAGTATTAATTAACGGTAGAATCCATATAACTGTTCTAAAATCATCTTCAAACTGTGTCAAAAAAGTATAAATAAGCCGGGAGAACCCATATCACTGTTCTGCAAACATCTGGAAACTGTGTGTGTCACTTTAAATAAAACCGGGACTAACGGAACTACTGTTCTGCAAACATCTGGAAACTGTGTGTGTCACTTTAAATGAAAACTACAGCATAGAGAAGAACAGGGATATAGTTTCGCTCTGCTATAGTTTCACACACACACTTTCCAGATGTTTGCAGAACAGTGATATCATATCACTGTTCTGCAAACATCTGGAAAGTGTGTGTGAAACTACAGCATAGAGAAGAACGGGGATATGGTTTCGCTCTGCTATAGTTTCACACATAGTTTGCAGATGTTTGCAGAACAGTGATATCATATCACTGTTCTGCAAACATCTGGAAAGTGTGTGAAACTATAGCAGAGCGAAACCATATCCCTGTTCTTCTCTATGCTGTAGTTTCACACACACTTTCCAGATGTTTGCAGAACAGTGATATGGGTTTGGTTTTTGTTAAAGTGTTACACAGACTTTCCAGATGTTTGCAGAACAGTAGTTCAGTTGGTCCCGGTTTTATTTAAAGTGACACACACAGTTTCCAGATGTTTGCAGAACAGTGATATGGGTTCTCCCGGCTTATTTATACTTTTTTGACACAGTTTGAAGATGATTTTAGAACAGTTATATGGATTCTACCGTTAATTAATACTTTTCAGACCCAGTTTGAAGATGGTCCACATCCACCTCCATTTTTGCTTTTTTTAGGTTTTTATTTTTTTTTAAATATTTAAAGTTATTTCCCTGTCCCCATTTCTTTGTAGGGGACCTCTAGGACTTTCCTGGACTTTTTTACAGCAATTTTCAGAACTTTTGGTAAAATTACCAGAACCCCGGACCCGAACTCGGACTTTTTTTTTGAAAAGTCCGGTTTCGGGTCCAGGTCCCGGACACCCCAAAGTTCGGTACAGACCTGAACTTTACAGTCCGGGTTCGCTCAACTCTAATTGTAACCTTTCTCCACCTTGCATGAAAACTTACATACAGCAATAGATGTGGCAGAGCTCCTCCTAACACAGGGTTACTAGAATTAAATGCTAGGATTTTTGGAACTGATCTCTGAAAAACAAAAAATATTATTTGATTAAATTATTAATTAAAAGTGTTATCAATATGAGTTGAGGCACTAATGCCTCGTACACATGGGATGACGATCGTACGTACGATCGTCTCAAATCATATGTTGCATAATGTAACTTGCATACTGACTGCACTACACGATCGTACGAGCACAGAAAGAACGTTCAGGTGCATGTAATTAGCATCCGGCCGTTCCTGACTTCGGAGCATGCGTGTTTTGCACAATACAACTTGTTGTACCAAATGCTCTGTACACACAATACAACGGTCGTATGAGCACTTGTTAATACGACCAAGTTTTCTAGTTTGCCCATACAACTCCCTTGTAGGACCGTTGTATGTTCGTCTGTTCTAATCGCGCATACGAACGATCGATATCGCATACAACGGTCGTTAGTATGACCTGTTGTATACGATCGTCGTCCCGTGTGTACGAGGCTTAAGACCACTAACCAATCAGCAATTAGAGAACACAAAACTCATGTTATTTCACAATTTCCAGTATTACCAATTGCTATGTTGGCACGGTTGTAGCTACATTATTCCCTTGGTCCAGCCCTTATTCTCACCTGTTACTTGAGAGGACAATTTTGTTACTAGAGAGAGGATTCAAACATGGAATCAAAGTAGGAAAATCAACCTGATGTTTCAGATGACCTTGCCAGTAACTGTACCTTGATTTAGTGTTTTGATTGCACAAATCCAACAGACAAAATCCAACAGACAAAATAGCTAGCCTATGTATTTGGGGTTGTTTTTCATAAGTAAATAAGAAAACAAAGCTATTAGTAAAGCCAAATACTGCGTTCAAAGTGCTCAAAGAATAATACTATGAGACAGCCACATTCACTATTATTTGGACACAAAAATAATAAACAGCAGCAAAAAGGTGTTGTACTGTCTCTTTAACCACATAAGGACCGGAAGGATTTCCCCTTTAATGACCAGGTCATTTTTTGCGATACGGCACTGCAACGCTTTAACTGCCAATTGCACGATCGTGCAATGCTGTACCCAAAAAAAAATTCTGTCCCTTTTCCCCATACATAGAGCTTTCTTTTGATGATATTTGATCACTTCTGAGGTTTTTATTTGTTGCCATATAAAAAAAATTGACAACTTTGAAAAAAAATATTTTTTACTTTTTGCTATAATACATATCCAAAAAAATATAAAAAAACTAATTTATTTATAATTTTAGGCCGATATATATTCTTCTATATATTTTTGTTAAAAAAAAATTGCAATAGGCGTATATTGAAATCTGACCTCAAATTACACTTTTCGGGGACCAGTGAAATTATTACATCGATCAGTGCTATAAAAATGCACTGATCAATGTATAAATGGCACTTGCAGGGAAGGGATTAACAGTAGGGGGTGATCAAGGGGTTAAGTGTGCTCCCTCAGCGTGTTCTAACTGTAGGGGGGTGGGCTGCCCTGATCAACAGCAGATCTCTGACATGTCCCCTGACAGAACAGGGATCCACCTTATTTATATAAGCAGATCCTCCTTCTGCCTCTGTACACCGCAATCGCAGGCCGCTGGCAGACATCAATTCTGCCAGACCCACGGGTGCACGCGCATGCTATATCACGTGCACGGACCGACATACGGGTACGGCACTTCGTGATATCTTCCACCGTATATGTGCGGCGGGTGGTCAGGAAGCAGTTAAATGATAAATTTAACAGATGTATCCAAAACACCAGATATTGTGTATCAATCTTTCTACTATATTAAACACAGTAATATCCAATCAATATGAATCACAGTGCTCAATATTCATTAGTGATTCAACAAAGTCCATCTATGTGTCTACCTGCACTAGTTCAGATCTAACCCACCAGGAAGCCGTCCCTGCACACCACCAATCATAAGCAGTGAGGCATTTCCCGACTGGCAGCTGCACATACACATGCTGCCTATGATTGCCGATGTGCAGTGCCAGCTTCCTGGCGGGTTCGATCTGAACATACCCTGGCCAACTCTTACACTGCACACAGAACTGCTTACTAGAGCAGTAAAGCCCACATTCACATAGGTCATACAGCACTTTAGCATACATTCCCGATGGATGGCTAGATGAGACTATTTACTCATTAAACAATAGAGATTATGGCACAAGTTTATTATCACATGAATCACGCCTAAAATAGTACTTGATACATTTAAAACATCAGGAGTAGAGTTGAGCGGACACCTGGATGTTCGGGTTCGGCAGGTCCGGCAGAACTTGGCAAAAAAGTTTGGGTTCGGTACCGAACTTGACCCCGGACCCCGAACCCCATTGAAGTCAATGGGGACCCAAACTTTTTGGCACAAAAATGGCTGTAAAAAAGTCCTGGCAAGTGCTAGAGGGCTGCAAAAGGAAGTAAAATGAGGGTAAGAGTAGGACAAGTGCCGTACAAAAAATGGGGATAGGGAAAATAACTTAAATCAAATAAAAAAAAATAAAAAAGGGAAGGGGGGTGGATGTGGAGTAGGAGCCTAGAGGTTGACTAGGCTGTGACCGTGGCAGTGGAGGTGATGATTTTAGAACAATAATCTGTCCCTTACAGCAACAGCAGGAACCTGACCCTATAGGAGTAGGCAATGATTTTCGAACAATAATCTGTCCCTTACAGCACCAGCAGGAACCTGACCCTATAGAAGTAGGCAATGATTTTAGAACAAAAATCTGTCCCTTACAGGAGCAGCAGGAACCTCTCCCTATAGAATTAGGAGATGCTTTTAGAACAATAATCTGTCCCTCACAGCACCAGCAGGAACCTCTCCCTTTAGAACTAGGAGATGATTATAGCACAATAATCTGTCCCTTACAGCACCAGCAAGAACCTCTCCCTTTAGAACTAGGAGTTGATTATAGAACAATAATCTGTCCCTTACAGGAGCAGCAGGAACCTCTCCCTATAGAACTAGGAGATGATTTTAGAACAATAATCCTTCCCTTACAGGAGCAGCAGGAACCTCTCCCTATAGAACTAGGAGATGATTTTAGAACAATAATCCTTCCCTTACAGCACCAGCAGGAACCTCTCCCTTTAGAACTAGGAGATGATCATAGAACAATAATCTGTCCCTTACAGCACCAGCAGGAACCTGACTCTATAGGAGTAGGCGATGATTTTAGAACAATAATCTGTCCCTTACAGCACCAGCAGGAACCTGACCCTATAGGAGTAGGCAATGATATTAGAACAATAATCTGTCCCTTACAGGAGCAGCAGGAACCTCTCCCTTTAGAACTAGGAGATGATTATAGAACAATAATCTGTCCCTTACAGCACCAGCAGGAACCTGACCCTATAGGAGTAGGCGATGATTTTAGAACAACAATCTGTCCCTTACAGCAACAGCAGGAACCTGACCCTATAGGAGTAGGCAATGATTTTAGAACAATAATCTGTCCCTTACAGCAACAGCAGGAACCTGACCCTATAGGAGTAGGCGATGATTTTATAACAATAATCTGTCCTTTACAGCAACAGCAGGAACTTGACCCTATAGAACTAGGAGATGATTTTAGAACAATCTGTCCCTCAAAGCAGTAGTCTCTACCTAGTCCAGAATCAGATCATTGTGTAATGCAGGATGAGATCTGCAATCTGTCCCTCAAAGCAGTAGTCTCTACCTAGTCCAGAATCAGATCATTCTGTAATGCAGGATGAGATGTTATTATATCTGCAATCTGTCCCTCACAGCGCTGGCAGCATCCTCTCCCTAGACTAGCCTGAGAGCATGTGATATGCAGCACTACATGACTCCAGCTTATACAGAGGCTGGGTCACATGATACACTGGCCAATTACAGCCATGCCATTAGTAGGCATGGCTGTGATTGCTTCTAAGGGCAAACCAGTGAAACGCTTGTTGATTGGCTGCCCTGCAGCTATTCAACAGGCGGGATCAAATAC
The DNA here is from genome assembly GCA_018402905.1 of Glandirana rugosa. NCBI lineage: Eukaryota > Metazoa > Chordata > Amphibia > Anura > Ranidae > Glandirana > Glandirana rugosa. The sequence goes on along the minus strand of BLSH010374329.1, from coordinate 296,282 downwards.
CTGAACCTAGAACCTGAACTCAAATTTTTTTTCTAATGTCCGGGTTCGGGTCCGGGTCACAGACACCCCAAAGTTCGGTACGGACCTGAACTTTACAGTTCGGGTTCGCTCAACTCTAATCAGGAGTAATAGAAGCAAAGACTCCTGGGTGAGTGTACAAAGTCCACAACAGGAGTATAGAGATTAAGAGTATGGGACAATTAGGGCATATAGTCCATCCAGGGTACTGTAGGGAAGAAAGGGGGAGAGTCGCCTCTAAAGCCTCATACACACTGTGCGACAGTCGTACGACTGCACGTTCAACTTATGCCCAGAATCGGCTGTTGTGTCTAGCGTACTGACATGAGTCAAGTAATCATACAGCAAAGCTTCAACAAGTCTAACGTAGTGATGTGTTAAGAGCGTATAAAGAGGAAGTTCAGGTGCATGTGATTTGTTAATTAGGAACGTAGGTTTCCACAAATGGACACTTCTGGGCCTTCCTGACTTCTGAGCATGCATGTTTTGCATGTACAGTTTGTTGGCCCAACTGCTCTGTATACATGATTCAACAGTCATACAATGCCTTGTTGTACAACAGAAGTTTTCTAGTCTACTCATCCAACTTCTGTTGTACGACCGTCGCACATCGGCTGTTGCAATTGCGTGTACTAACGGTCGGATGATCGTACAACAAGTTGTTGTAAGACTGTTGTTGTACGACCATCGCACCGTGTGTATAGGCCTTAAGTGCAGATAATACTAGCTTGAAAAAGTAGACGACTGTTAGTTACATCCACAGTGTGCATGCTCTGAAACATGGCGTTTAACATCCAGTGATGTCACCACACAAGCTCCATGAGCACTTCAGCCCTCGCTCCCGGATCCTTCCATCTCTCAGCCAACTTCCTACAACCGAGTGCAGTGCCTTAGCATCTGGAGACGGCATTCTGGGTGACTGTAATAGATACCAGCCTGATGTGCCTTTCTTTTATCAGTCCTTTGTGAGTTGTAATTTGTTGTCTCTTTCAAGATGCAAATATCCAGAGCTGTACAGACCAAGGAAGAGGAACCAACTGAAGTTGTACAGAATAAAAGGAGAAAAACTGGAGCTGTAAATAGGAACGAAGTTGTCCCTGATGTTGTTACTATTAAGTTGGGCATCCAATAATTCCAATCCCGATCCAAGTTGTTACCCCCTAATAAAAACACAATACAAAGAAAAAAAAAAAAAAAAGATGCAAATATCGATCTCCAAAGCTCAATAAAAAATCAGGAGGAAACACAGAACAAAGCTCCATAGTGAAGTAACTACTTCAATGCTTAATAAGAGATCCTTTTAGATGAAATGTGCATTGGGCGGAACAATGAAGAAAGAAGAGCATTTTCTGCATTATGCTGCATGAGTTTTTTTGTTTGCAAGTACTGATATTTCTTACAATAATAAGACTACAGTATGATAATTTTATTATCTGCAATATTATTATTGAGCTTTGGAGACTGATCTTGGCTAAAGTTCAGCGAACCCGAGCTGTAAAGTTCAGGTTCGTACCAGACTTTAGGGTGTCCGTGTCCCGAGTCCGGACATTTGAGAAAAAGTCTGGGTTCCGGTATTTTTTCGCACCTGTTGAATAGCTGCAGGGCAGCCAATTAACAAGCGTTTCACTTGTTTGCGCTTAGAAGCCACCATCACAGCCATGCCTACTAATGGCATGGCTGTGATTGGCCAGTGCATCATGTGACCCAGCCTCTATATAAGCTGGAGTCACGTAGTGCTGCATGTCACATCATCTCATACTAGTGTAGGTAGAGGATGCTGTGCTGCTGTGAGGGACAGATTAGCTTTAGAAAATCTGTTAAAAACAGCGATTTATTGGTGGGTGGGTGGGTGCTAGAGGAGATTTTTGTTTGCTAGAGTACATTTTGTTTGCTAAGCAAAGTGCTTCATATAAAACCTAAGCAATTTTTCTGTTTGTTAGGTGGGCAACTGCTTGTGTGTCAAGGACACTACTTTAATCATGTTCTGTTAGTTCAGTTGGCAACATTTTGGCATATTTAAATACTGCTTTTACATTGCAGTAAAACAAATAATTTTTTTTTTTTTTTTTGTGCAAAATACTATTTCTCCTTACGTTCACTGACAGACGCAGCTTCTTCATTTACTTCACGGGGTTTTATGTTCGTCCAACTAGGCGTTAACTAGGCAGGGAAAAGATCAGCTGGCCCCTCCCCTAGGGGCCGTCCTCTCTTCCTACATCAAACCCCCTCACAGTATAGCTCTCCAGTTTCAATGCCTAGTTCGCAAGGAGTTGACCTGGCTTCCCTGCTATAGGGGAACTGCGGTC